>OMKY01247811.1:0-12409 GCA_900302395.1 Bregmaceros cantori | reverse complement strand
GTTTAATGATGTCGGGCTTCGGGCTGGGCTGGACATTTGGGACTACGCATATACACGGGCGTTCAGAAGTGCTCGGGAAAAAATGGCCGGGCTCGGACAAAAAAAAAATCAGCCCGAAGAGGACTCTACTTCAGAGCTCGCTAGAGACCACAATAAAACCACTGATCTACAGGCCACTTTATGCTTACTCACATTAAAAATTAATTTGAATAAACTATTCAAAGGACAGTGTGTGAAGACATTTGCCAATGCCATTTCAAGAGCAACTATGTGTAGAGCGTAAGATGTAAACCAACACCCTAAAACAAAATGCATGTAAAGAGTCCTTGCTTGTGTGTGTATTGTGTTAGTGTGTGTATTGTGGGAGTTTTCCTGCGAGTTTTCCTGCGAGTTTCTCACCGGTCGACCTGCTGTTGACTCATGACAGCGAACACAAAGCACTCGGTGATGCCGTTGACAGCCAGGAAGAGCACGTAGCCACTGAAACATCTCAGTAAGGACGGTCCTGTAACACCACAGAAGAATACTCACACATACTAGCTTGGACCCTTTACAAAAGATACTCACACTTACTAGCTTGGACCCTTGACAAAGATACTCACACTTACTAGCTTGGACCCTTGACAAAGATACTCACACTTACTAGCTTGGACCCTTGACAAAGATACTCACACTTACTAGCTTGGACCCTTGACAAAGATACTCACACTTACTAGCTTGGACCCTTTACAAAGACACTCACACTTACTAGCTTGGACCCTTTACAAAGACACTCACACTTACTAGCATTAAGGCGGGCTCTACCTCAGTTTGGCAGTGGTGTATATAAACAAAAATGAAGGACAGGTCATTTGAATCTGTTAATTTGATAACACTGGTCGATCTCAAGTGGGAATTGTGTGTAAAAGAAAAGCCGAGATGAGGATCAGAGGTGTGCAATCCAAAGTCATTGGAATCTATGCAACTCGCTGGGCTCTGTGCAGCCGTTAGCTCAGTGAATGTTGCAGAGAGAGCTCTGTGTCGTGGTCGGTGATCAATAATGTCTTCTCGTATTCGAAAATGTCCAGCAACTATGAAGTTATTTTTGGCCGTTTCCCATTCTTTATTGAGAGAGATAGTGACAGGATTAAATTGAAACTGGGATGAATAATCGGGGGGAGACATTGCAGAAAAGCCGGAGAGGGTGTGCAAAGTTGCCAACTGTGGCCTGGGGGAAGACGCTCTCTAACCACTCTGCCCCCGCGTGTCCCCCTTGCAACTACATAAAGCCTTCGGATTCCGGAAATCGATGGAAATAAATCGCAGAACTAACATGAATTATTATTTTTCAAGATTGTCACTGCAGGCAGGACTTCTGAATCGCTTCCGCCTGTTTAAGCCTGGACCCTGATTACCCCATACCAAAATCATCTGTCATGCTGTACGATGCATGAACAACCAAATTGTTCTGGCTTGCCAGGTTATGTGCTGGTCAGGTGGTGTGACCTGGTCAGGTGATCTGACCTGGACCGCTGCTCAGCAGAGCTCCTCCGTACAGATCCAAGGCCAGGTGGGAGTAGGCGTAGCCGAACACCGTGATGATCAGACCCAACACCAGCACCAGGCGCAGGAGAACCTCTAGAACCTCAGCTGCTACAGACACATCCTCCTGTCACAGCAGATTTATAGATAATTGTCCAACAATCAATGAAACTGCTTGTTGCACACGACATGGGTTAATTTTGCCCAGGGTTCAAGTAAAAATATATATTTTCACCGTGTATCATGCTATGACTTTGGCCTACTCCAACACTCTAACACGGTGGTCACCTGCTTCTGTGCGTGGAGTGGCCGGCCCCTCTGCAGCACCTGGGAGAAGAACAGGTAGAAGCTCTCCTCCAGAGGCATGAAGATGAAGCGGGCCACCATGGAGCCCAGGTTGGCCACCACGTCGTACACCCCTTGTTCCCCAAAGCTGAGCACGCCAAGGAACGTCATGACGTAGCGCTCGCCCTCTGTCAGGATCTGCTTGAGGAATGACTGCTTGAAGAAGCTGCACGTCAGAGCCACCATGGACCAGTCCACAGCGGGCTGTAGGTTTGTCACAAGCAGGCAGAGGAATTCATTATATCCACCCAAACCCCGAAGCAACACTATGTGGCATCATACAACATCCTCATACTAGACACTTTTTTCAGTTTGTAAAACCACTTAGTATTTTATTAGCTCTGGGTCATACCAGTCAAAGCTAAACGCTTTTCAATATTTGAATAATTCGCCACATTGCACATGCAAGTAATATACACACATGGAAATTGTCAGAAAATCAGGGAAATTCTCAGCTGTCAAGGGTGCCATGTTAATGGGCATGATGGACGGCGGCAATATGGGGGAAGAAACTGTTTTTCTGTTTTATGTTTTTCTGTTCATGTTTTATGTTCAAGTTTTATGCAACATGGGGAGAGAAACAATTTTTTTATGTACTAGGTGATCCTAGTAGGCAAGGCCTTGAACTGCCTGCCAGAGGATCTTATACACCCACTCCCTGGTACTTTGAAAGAACTGAAATAGGTTATACCTATCTTCATGCGTGCACTCACTCTCTGTGCAGCAGTACTTTATAACCATAGCTTAGCCCCATGTATCCAGCCCGGGGTGAAGATGGAGGCTGAACACTTTTACATTTTTCACTTTGACATTTTTACCTGCACTGGGGCTGCGCGGCGAAACAGGTTAAGTTTTTGATCCTGTTGGTTTGTCCCCAGGATAATTGAAAAAGTTGTGCACGGATCTGGATGAAATTATGTGCAGTTGTTGGAAATTAAAAACTGAAGACGTGATTACATTTTGGTGCATTTCTGTAGCCTATAAGTAACATAATCATCCTTAATCACCAATTTACCGATAGATCGCTGGGCGCTTACCGCGGTCACGTGACCAGACTTCTGGGTCGCAGTGGGCACTGGGAAATGTAGTTGGCTTGTGCTGAACATGTTCGCCGGTGGCGTCAATCGCAATTGCGCTACTCTATGAGCACTTGCATAGATAATGGGTCACACATACTGCTAGCACTAGAAGTACAATTTTTTTTGTACCACTTCGGCTCATGTTTGCAATCACTGAGTGCTTCTAGTTTTCAATATGTTTATGTGTCAAACCGAAGGTTGGTTAGAGAGATCAGGAAGGAACATATTTCAGCATGAACTTTCAGACGCCTTGATAGACGTAAAGTGGGACACCTGGTCACTCTGTTCCTACCTGGCCATCCAACCTGTGGGGGAGCAGATCTCCTAGCCTCTGTATGGGGAAGCCTTTTTGTCGGGCTTCCTCAGATCCAAGGAAGAGAGAGAAATGAAGCACGTAGCAGAACATGAGGCAGCCGGTGTACACCAACTAGAGGAACAAAGCAGACAAAGGCATGCTCATATTGTTCATCATTATAGATACATACACAGCCCCTGGACATAGACAGTCCTGCACGTAGACTGGCCCTGTACACATACTCATCGAAGCTGTACTGAATTGAAACTTTTTTGTTTGTACTTACTTGCATTATTATTATTATTATTATCATCATCATATATCATTATCAGCATCTGCTGTTGCTGTTGGTTGTTTTTTTTAATGTATTTTTTTTTATTTATTTTTTATATACCTGGGCTGCAGAGAAGATGTACAGACCCCAGTGTGGAACCCACAGAACCAGAACTACCGTCAGCAGGCACTTGGCCACCACGGCCGCACTGTCAGCCAGCACCTGTAGGGGGAGCAGTTTACAATATAATTAATATTATATTACACTGCGAGTCTGTAGGGGGATACAATTTAAATATTATATTACTATTACATTATTCTATATTATTATTATTTCATTAATTGGTCGTCCATCATCTGCTCAAACATGGTGGTCCCAAAGCCAGTCTCCATTCCCAGCCTCATGTCTCTGCCGATACATTCTCTTGGATACTGAACACTTTTGAGCCCTACAGCAAGACAGGCTAATACAATATGCTATAAACTAGCACGTAAGGTTAGGCTCTTCCATGCTGCTGATGCTAAAATGGAAATACTAGTGTGTAATCTGCATAAGTGGAGATAAAGAGACTAAAAGTTTGTAAGATGAATTGAGTTTCAGTTTAATAACCATCTCGATTCTAAAGTGAAAATGAACAGATTAATTACAAACAATATAAAACAATTGACAAAAATGAAACAGCTTGCATCTTAACACAGAAGACATTTTTACTGTGTATTAATAATTCTGACATAAGGAATTGTATCCTTTTAGTCTACTACTGTCATGACATCGCAGACTGTAATGCAACCTCTCCTTCACCAGCGATTCCGACTGATCCTGTACCAGTGTTTGAGACGTCACATATGTCGCCGCACTGCATGTCGCTAGATGGTACAGTGGCTGACGGTGATATTTTTGTTGGTTCTGGCGAGCCAGGCTAATAACTCAAGGTGTGTAAATGACTTGTGTGTTCCAACTTATGTGTGTGTCCAGTGTCCAATAGGGAGTTTTTTCTGAACCCAAGTAAAATTGCATGTGTGTGTTCCTCCTGTTTGTTTATGTTAAATGGTGAGTAAAGCTGTGTCTGATTCTAACAAGAATAAGACAATAATATGTCCTAGCTGATAATAGCACCAACGACCTTAACACGGATGAAGTTGCTGGTGCGCGCCCCCTGCGCGAGGAGCCACAGAGGTTCGGCAAGGAGCTCCAGGAGCGAGGCCAGAGCAAACAGCCAGACGGCAGGGCCGTAGTGGGCGACCACCCGAGGATCTGGAACTTCCAGCAGCCACAGCCATACGCTGACAAGCACCAGACCCCACAGCAGACCGACCGGCAGCCTGTAGCGTTGGAGGGTGCAGCGTCAATGCAGCATCACTTGAATCTATTGGCCATTGGACTTTGGAATATAGTTTGAATTAATTGTGCACAGACAAAACTTTCACAACAGTGCAGCCTTTCCTTCACTGTCAGTATACATTGTGGCCGAAAAGGGACGAGGCAGAAGCCCAGTGGCTTATTTAGACCAGTCCCTTGTAAATGCATAACAAACCAACAAAAAAACAATAACAATTTAATTATGAAGTATAAATAATGGTCACTCTGATTGAGCTTAGCAGTCTGTACTTCGGTTTATTTTGTGAATATATCCAGAGAACAACACTGTTGTGAGGACGTTCCAAAGCTTGACGCCACGTATCCTCACACATCGCTTTTTGACATTTGTTCTTACACAGTTTGATGCAGTCTACGGAATTAGGTGTGGCTGAGTAAACAAGAACCATCTACTAGACCTCATAGAATCATGCTTACCCATCTCCAAGAATCAGGCAGGGGTTGGGGAAAATCAAGGATCAGTCATTCATTCAGGGTCATCAGCACGGCTATCAGCAGTTGACAAACACAGGTAAACCTCACGTCACCAAACTCCCAAGACCTCCCAGGACTTGAGACGACTCCCCGTTTTCATGTTTTATAGAAAAAGATACATGGACTCTGTCCCCTTGAACATTCACGGTCCAACTGTCAACTTAATCACGTGGGTTGGATAGCTAGTCACCACCCGTTTACGCTGCTCCCATCCGGCAGGAGATTCAGGTCCATCAGAACCAGAACCTCACGCCATAACAACAGTTTTCCTGAACGACCCATAATCTCCACCAATGTAACTCCGGAAGTAGCAGCGCCCCGTACTGTACCCCTCTTCTGCCTCAACATAGTCTACCCGACAGAATGCCCCTGAAAAATGTTTTCTTCTGGACTGAATGACCTGCTCTTAAAGTAGTATTGCACTACTGTATTGAATATCTATATACTATTAATGCACCATATGTTTCTTAGCTCTAACACTCTCCACATATGCGCCCATGGGGCTAACTTATGGTAACAATGCTGTACGCATGTAGCCTGGCGAGCCAAAACCAGCACATCGCTAGACGCTTGCATTGGGTCTGGTAACACCAGGGTCGGAAAACGTAAAAAAAATATATGTGTCAATCAAATCGTGTTATCCACTTACAGCACCATAGGTGGGACAAGCGGCGTGACAACCAAATCCGCCCATGACCCCCGTAGCCCGTACACATTCCCCCACATCTTGCGTAGCCCGTACAAACTCCCCCCACGTCCGCGTTGATTGGTCGATTGATTCCGTACTGACGGCGAGTCTGACCTTCCCAGACCCAATGCAAGCGTCTAGTGATGTGCGATGCATGGACGATGCGTTGGTTCTGGCTCACCAGGCTAGCACGCATGTAGGGAGACAATGTATCGGCATGTATCGACCCGGCTAAAGAACATATTTCAGTGTTGTTTTCCTAGAAGTCCAACCTACATGAACCACAGCAGGTTGATGATCTGCCTCCAGGTGTGTCGTTCATCAGACGCCTGGCTCAGGTAGGCCTTTCGAAACGGCTCTCTCGATAGAAACACCAGAGTCGTGTAGAGAAGCATCAGCCTGTTCAACACACATGTTTTGGGCTTAGTGTGGTGTATCATGTATCATCTGTAGAACATCACACCTGAGAAACAACACTTACCCAGCAGCTATTAGATATTTGAATGGGTCCTACTAGTAGAATAGTGTATTATTTGTAGCAACACGCATATCCCATCTACCTGTCTAGTGTCTACTGTGGCACTTTTTTTCTTTTTTTAAGTGATTTTGTGGGTGCAAGCACCATTTTTTACTCTTCATTGAGAGAAATAGTTACAGGGGGGATTAGAACCAGTGGCGCTGCTCAAACTGTGGTCCGGGGGGTGTGCTCTATTACTGCCGCATTGTCGCACACTGTGTTGAATGTGAGCAGTAACTAAAACCAATTCCCATCACATTGTGAAATGGCAATAAATTACTGAATCTTGAATCTTAGTGTGTTCTAGTATTACTGTGTTCAATCAAACACAACCTCAGTCCACATTCTTCATTACATCTAGCCGATGCTCCATCGTGTTGAATGGAGCCAGCTGAGGTGGCTTGGATATCTGATCAGGCGTTCTGGACATGTCTCACTGGCGGGCGGCCCCAGGGAAGACCCAGGACATGCTGTAGGGACTGGCCTGGGTACACCTCTGGATCCCACCAGATGAGCCACAGCAGGCTGGTGAGAGCAATATCTGGGCTTCCATGCCCCTTCTCCCGCGAACCAACCCCGGATGAATCAGAAGCAAGTAAGATTAAAAAGGTTCTTAAATGGGCCCTGTGCAGGGCAGGGTGAGGCCGGGCGGACAGCTGGTCAAATCACATCCACGAGGAATCAGATTCAGCTTTATTCACCATTTGCACATACATAGAAGTGTACACATAAAAGTTGGGAGCAGTATAATCTCTATTCTCTGATGAAAAGCACATAATAGCACTATACTAAAAAGAATATAAATACAGTACAATGCAATGTTAAAACAAAGCAAATGGTACCATAAGGGCAGCTGTGGTCAGTGCCCAGCCTGTGTCTTAGTTCCTTTGTGTTACATGTTACCGTAAACTGCTCTCAAAGTTGGGTAACATCCTGTGTGCATGAAATTGTCAAAAACATGACTTTGAAGCCTGCTTTTTTTATTTGCAATGCACACGTTTTAAAGTGTCTAATTCGTATACATTTGACAGTCTTGTTTACAGAGAGAGTTAGGGACTCTATTGTACCACTGGGGGACGGCAATGTGCATGCTTAATATCAATTAATCAACATTAAATCAAATGTGGTACGACAAAGAATTTGTCACGTCATAAATTCCACAATTTCAAAACGAAACAAAATCTGGGAGAACCTCAAAATGCCCACATGAGGCAAATATTGTAAAGCAACCACAAAACGACCAGAATCAAGTTTTAAATGGTCAACTATTACTTCCCGTGCCTATTATAAACAAAGTTGGGGTGGCATGAAAAATCATGTTTTAAAAGGGTTTCTTCAAGTCTGGAGGGCTCTACAGGAAAGTAAGGAGAGTGAAAAGGAAGTGATGAACCTGCAAGGTCACCATGACACCTCTCTTAAGAAACATTGCAGAAGCCACAATTTAAAAATGGTTGAGGTATTTAAAAACTGTTTAATGTCATGAACATAGTCTATATATTGATGTATACGATATATATCATGTATTCTAGCCAACCAATACAGTCTGATACAGTTGGCTGAAACGCACCACTTTGGCCACCCTTGGCTGTTGTAAACATCAAGATACACACGTTTATCTTTTGGGATGATCTTGGCACTGCAGTGACATACAGTATCAAGAATTTGGTGTAAGCCCCGTTTTACATTTGTGACCTGCAGCATACTTATGCCGGAATCAATCTCACGACAGTTGCGTGCACTTTGAGACTAAGCCAAAGACACATAAGAATGTATGGGGCTGGATGAAGCAGTCTTACCGACTGCATCACAGCGGCAAGTCCCTACCAAGAACTATTATGGTAGACAAATGTCTTATTTTGTCGGTGAGCAGTCACCGTCGTGGGACTACAGCAACCGCTGAAGAAAATACTTTTTAGCTCTGGTTCCACTGAATCCATAAGGAGCTGGAGGGTTTGGGACGCATATACATCTGTCCCATTAAAGTGTGTCTCTAGGCGAGTTGTACGGCCACGGATTGGTAACCAACTGCTTCGAACTGACGCCCGCTGATTGGTTAGTAGTTGCGTCGGCGGTGGCTCAGCTGATAAACAACAAGACAGCATGGCCGCAACTCATTCCGTTTTTTTTCTTCTCAAGTTCAAGTTCAGCTTGCACGCTCTCTTTTTACCAAGGCTCCGGTTATTGTGCCATTCTCAGTCTTTAAGGTCGAGACATTCCTGGCTATTATCACCGAAGACCGTGTTCAGAATTAGTTGGATGGGACGCAGCGCAACAAGAAGGTCTTTAGTGAGGTTGCGGCGAAAATGTCCTGAGCATGGATTTAGCCGCACGGAGCACCAATGCCATGCAAAGCTTAAGAAAATGAAGAGTGTGCTGAAGCAAATTGGAGCAGTAGATACGAAAAATGTGAATACAAAAGATACTCAATATTAAAACCTACTGATTTACATAGCAATGTACACATTATATAGTGTCTATATGTAATATACATATAAACAGTAATGCAAGGCCCTAAACCTTCAGGTATGTAGAATGTAGGTTTATTGATCTCCTATGTACTGGGTGACTCCCAGTCGTTTACAGTCTAACGAATATTGTGCTGATAGCACGGCATATTCACTTTTCTCTAATGTTTTTTTTTTCAGCGTTGCCACACCAGGGATATTCTGAAATACTGTGTTTCTGTGATAAATTGAGGTATAAGTAGGATGTCATGTCTGTCTCTGTCGACCTGTTTCTATTGCTAGTCTGTGGTCATTAATTCTATATCTCCTGTTCGCTCTCTCTCACTTACCTTACATTGACCACACCTATCAGTTCTTTGGACAGGAAACGCAATGTGAACGCATTGATGAGGAATGTCAGCACTCGGAACATCACCTGAAGGGAAAAAGGTGCAACATGATTTTTAACACACAGACTAACAGACACAGACTCTTTCAGCTCTGTGTACTTTATATATATACATACGTACTGCCAAACAACCCAAAATATATATTTGTAGAATCTAGAAAATGCCAATCAAATTTTTTCTTGGAAAGTATAGACGAGTTCGGGAGGTACTTCCGGTGTCTGAACGTCACGTCCGGTGTCATTTAGTTCGCTGGGTTTTTGGCTATTTTTCAACATGTATATTCGGTGGGAACACACACCTACATGGTTATTTAAAACGGATGGTGGTAACTTGCGGTGTGCTATTCCACACCCAAATGCTCTGGTGCAGATCTGTGACCCACAAACGCATGATTTAATAATCACTGCAACTCGTTCCATTGTCTCATTCCTTTTGGAATAACTATTATTGTTACATGGTTGGCACCAAAAACAATCTAACCTCGCTTACCTGACGTACAGTGCTGGAACGGTTTACCTTTAAAAAGTAATCCCTTGTATTTACAAGTTACTCATTCTGCAAGAGGTTGTCAGAATGGCGGAGAAAATCATCGGCATCCCCCATACCCGCCACCCAGGACCTTTTCCAGGACAGGGTGAGGAACCAGGCCAAAAACATTGTAGCGGACCTCTGCCACCCTGCGCACCACATTTTCTCCCCCCTTTCCTCAAGTAAGCGCTACAGAGACCTCTAGACGGAGAAACAGTTTATTCGCACGTGCAGTGACTGAATGCAGGGGTAGCTCTGCTTGATATGTTGTCCTGTTACATGTCCTGATTCTATACCATTGCCACTTTATAACTTATGTGCTTTTCTTTCTTTTGTGCGGACCTTGTTCATCACCTATTGGATCTTGAGTTGTTTCATACTCAATTAAAATTCCATGTGTGTCTTCTGCTGTCATGTATATTCAATATGGCAAATTAAAATGAGATTGAATTGAGTCTTAAAAATGTAATTAGTAACGTTATCCCATTACAGCATTTTAAAAGTAAAAAAGTGGAAGTCGGGGCTGATTATGAAACTGGCATCTCATGTTCCAGTTTCCAGGCAGATGCAACTTTAATCTATATTGCATATTTTTCAAGGAACCTCCCCAAACTCAAATAATGGCAATAATGAGAGATCATGAAGTATGAGTTAATTATTATTTTTGTAATCTAACTACAGTAATCGGATTACACAGACCTGCAGCAGCACCATGGACGACGCCAGAGCTGACGAGGTTTCCAGCGCGTCCCGCGCGCTCATCGTGACAGCTGTCAGTCAAACTTTCTGACCGCTTAATTCATCCATTCAGGGGATTTTTCGTCCTCCTAATCGTTCGGTAGTGTGACGCATCGGACCGAACAGCGTCAGACTTCCGTACACACTGTGACGTCATGACGCTGGACAGGACGTCACACGCACAGTACGTCATTTTCCGAAGCGCGCGTAAGTTTCAAGATTTGTCATTTTGATCACAATGACAGTGAGATTCGATATGTCACTAATGGTTTGATTTTATGAGCAAGATACTGTAACGCAAACGCCCCCTCGTGGAGGAGCTGGGGAGTAGAGGAACTCGGATCGACAATAACTGATCCTAGTCATTGGCCGATTCTCAATCCATAGTCTGAGCAGCGGGCTCGTGCCTCGCGGTCTCATGTGACGTCAACTCAGTGCCAAGTTCGTTCTCAATCCGTTGCTGGCATCGTGGCCTCGCCAAGTCCTCGAGCTGGCACGCCCCCTTCAGGGAGATCACGACGATGCAGTCCTGCGTCGCGGACTAGCTGAAATTTACCCACAATCCTTAGCGCGGGCGTGCTCTGGGTTCGACTGGACAGTCCGTACGTGCATTCAATCAGTTGTGCTGTGTTCTATTGATGCTGTCTTTTCATAATATTAAACCTTGCATACGTGGCTTGGAAATGTTTGCAAAACTTGTGCAATTTGGACATTTTGTTGTTGCTTTTCGAGCACTTGTAGCGGTTCGCATTTCTAGGGGAAATTCTCTGCACACTTGACACTCTGTGACACGCTGTGTCATCCAGTTCCATAACTGCATTGTGATGTCGGAGACGCACCCGCAGCGCTGTCTGCCGGGACACGGGGTGTTCCGTTGTCCATTCTCATTCTGTTTTGACTCTTGAAGAATAAACAGCTTTTATGATAGAGGCTGTGTCATTCCTTAACACACATACCTCTACATTGGTGACCCTCCGACTGCTCTTGGAAGTTTCCCAGAGCGAGTACAGGATATAAAAAAATAAACACTCATTTATTGATGCTACATCAAAAGATACTTGGCCAGTGCAAATAGCCACCTTGAAGAGAGACATGTTCTTCGGCCCCTCTTGACTACTGCCTACCGCATGTTTCAAAAGTTTCTTCTTTCTCAAAATGGACTCCCTTTTATTTTGGCGCACTTATTTTTATTTTGAAATTATTATAATAATCACAGAGATGAATGAAAGTGTTTTATTTGAGGAGAGACAGTACAGAGCCATTAAACGTTTCCACATGAGAAATGAGATGATGGTTGTAACTTCTACATAACGGGCTATGTTTCACCCGACATGTCCGCGGAGGGAGTACAAGTATACATATATCTCTGGTTAAAACAGGATCAAAGCTAGCAGCAGGCTAGCGTTGAAGACCAATTATAACAGGGTAAAACCAGGTGCACGGTAAACGTGCAAAGGTTGAGGCAGTGGTTAGGGCTTTTGTTTGTGTAAATGTGCACAATTAAAAGCAGGGCTTTGAACCAATATTTTTTTCCCAAACGTTTCGTTCCGAACAGAAACAGAATTATAACGTTTCCGGTTATGAGTTCCACCAATAAATTGACGTTCCTGAACCGGTTAGAACAAAAAAATATTGTTCCCGGAACGGTTAATTTCGTTCCTGTCAGATGTTTAATGCTATGTAATATATGTTGCGGCGAACCCACAACGACTCGCTACA
>OMKY01247803.1:3586-16859 GCA_900302395.1 Bregmaceros cantori | reverse complement strand
TCTCCCCCTACCCTACTCTCCCTTTCTCTCTCCCCTCCCCCCCTCTCTGTTTCTCTCTCCCCCCCCCCCCCCCTCCCTCTCTCTCTCCCCCTTCTCCTCCCCTCCCCTCCTCTCCCCCCCCCCCCCTACTCTCCCTTTCTCTCTCCCCCTTACCCTTCTCTGCCTTTCTTTCCTCTCCCACCTACCCTACTCGCCCTTTCTCTCTCCCCCTACCCTCCTCTCTCTTTCTCTCCCCCCCTCCACCTTGTTCTCTCTTTCTCCCCCCCTACCCCATTCTCCCTTTCTTTCTCCCCCTTACCCTACTCTCCCTTTCCCTCTCGCCCCTACCATGCTCTCTTTCTCTCTCCCTCCCTACCCTGTTCTCTCTCTCTGACTCTCTCTCTCCCCTGCTCTCTCTCTCCCCTCATACCATGCTCTCTTTCTCTCTCATTCTCTCTCCCCCTACCCTGTTCTCCCTCTCCTCCTACCCTGCTTTCTCTCTCTCCCCCTTCCTTCCTTGCTCTCTCTCTCTCTACCTTTCTCTCTCTCTCTCTCCTGCACTCTTTCCTTCACTCCATTTCTTGGCTGTAATCAGAACAGTGAAGGACAGCATGGCAGTAAGCGTCCCCACACACAAGACACGCAGGAATAAATCATGTCCATGCCGGCCTCGTCAAAACAGTGTCGCCGACCTTCTTCAGGAGACACCCGTAAGGAAGGACAGGGCGAGTTTCCATTTTGGATATTGGAAGGGACGTCCGAGCGGGACTTAACACCCAACCACCGAATTGGCAGGCTCGGAATATTTCACAATATCTCTGTGAACATTGTAGTGATGGTGCTTGGCACTGTGGTGGCGAGGTATTGTGGGAGATAGTGATGTGCACCGCTACCAGAGTTGGGTGTAATCCATCATAATTACGGACGGATTACTAACGGATTACTTTTATAGCAACTTTGTAATCTAACGCGTTAGTTCCCCTTGACTGGCTATAACGTCCATTTTTTTTTTTAAGAGATTCGTTACTCGCTTCTAGTTACTATGGCTATATTACCCATTTTGAAGACACATGCACACAAACCGAGTGAGGGGCGCCGGCTTTTGGCAGAATGCATGAAGTGTTGTTGATTCATCAGTGAAGTTGATTCATCAGAGCTGCTCACTGGTGGAACTAATATGCAAAGTCCATGCACAATACACGACCGGACCAAAACGCTACACACGCGCGCAATGGCCGCACACAAGCCTCCTGCCTCCGGAGCCCCACGGCTACGCTGGCCCACACGGGGCAGGCCACCAGCGGCCGCACGTCCCCAACGACAGGCGGCACGGAGCGATCCCGTGTCCAATCCAATCGCCCACACACTGCACATGGACCCAACAGCTGCACCCCGGCCGACTTCAAAATGTATTCTGATCTACTTGAAGCGGAACCTTGCCGGTGTATACATGAGCACTTTTGAATTTTATTGTAAATCAGATATGAATCTTATTCTTGATTTGGTTTTATTTTATCAACAACGGAAAGTAATCTAACTCGTTACATGCTTCAATCAGTAATCCAGTAACCTAACGGATTACTTTTTAAGATCGGTAACAAGTAATCTAACGGGATTAGTGTTAAAAGTAATGATACCCAACAGTGGCCGCTACCCACACCATCGTCGCTGTATAAATTAGATCTGGATGAATGGGGAACTGTGGAGTTGAAGCTGGGTTTCCGAGGTCGGAAATGTTGTGGTAGGGACGGTGTAGTGAATGTGCCTGCCGGCCACGAGGTGGTGAGGGCACCATTACCCACATGTGCTGCACCATCGTCCCTGTATAAATGTGATCTGGATGAAGCTTGGCAATGGCCTGAGCCCAGCCTGTTGCTCCATTCCATTTATGCTATAATAATTGTATTTCATTTTATTTTGTTTATTCCTTACAGCGTACATTGTTAGTTAGATTTAATTTTAAATTACATTCTGCACTGAAAATTGTTGTTTGTTATTTTAAGAAGTGCAATAAAGTTTTCTTGTATTGTTGTTTTGTAATTGTGAATAATAATCATCATTCAAATTATGAGCCCAATAATTGTGATGATGTTTTTTTTTAATAATTGTGCAAATCTATGTTGAAGTTACAGTAAATTCGTCACTACAACTTATTTTCTGACGTCACTGTTCCGATGCAATATCACTAATGTGCCAGGGACACCTCGCACCCCCCCTCCCTCCCTCCCTCCTCCCTCACCAAACTCAAAACAAATTGAATCGGATGAAATACGACTTTGTGTATGACGGCCGCTGATGGCGGGTGATAAATAAGATGCCATCAGCAATGACAGACGCGGGGGACGTCTTGCAGACGCCAAAGACGTTATAATAGTAATATACTTTATGGCTTAAGGTGTTAGTTTCCCAAGGTGGAAGCTGTGGTTTAGTGCAGTGTATCTGTGAGTAGTGGACTACATGTAGTCAGATTACAGTAATCTGATTACAAAAAATAGCAAGAGCAAGAGAGATAAGTAAAATGTATTTATATCACTTTTCACGACTCCCCTCGTTCATTAGTGTCAGAACCTCGAGCCACAAGCTTCTTCTGCTGCCATACGGCTACTGAACGGCAGGTAGCTCCGGTGGAGTCAAGCTGTACAAGCCACTTTCTGACCATAGCTCTCCTCTACCAACCACTTGACAAAACCGCAAGATCTCTGCACAACGTGCCTTGTACAGGATCCAGAGTATTCAGAGCACAAGAATCACAGAAACAGAATCATCTTTTTTGCCAAGTCAATGAACAAGTCGTTTGTCATTGACTAAAATAATTATTTTTGGTACCGGTGCGAAGGACACAGTAAATGTAGTCAAAAGAACTCAAAGGGCATGCATTGATGACTAGTTAGTGGCGACTTGGCAGCTCGCTTGAGCACGTCAGTCAGTTCACACGCAGATCCACCCGGAAAAAACGCTTTGCCACTGGTGCAGCTCGGCCAGGCCCCGCCAGGTTGCAGGATCCGTGCAGGTGTGGTACTGAATTGCGGGAGAATGTGCCCGAAGCGTTCTTGGGGCGTGTCGATAAAAAGGTGAAAGTATAACCAGGTGTTGTCCAGTGTACTTAACTTGGTTGAAATATGGTTGTGTTTAAGGGTTACAATGAAAGTGGGAGGAGTGAGACCGGAGAAAGATGTTGCAGAAACGTCAGTGAGGGGAGGAGCTTGCACCGCTGCCCATACCTGTGAACTAAGTCACAGGTACAATACCCATGCTAGATGCGGGTGTCTTACCAACTGCGCCACATAGCCAGCACATGCTTAACCCTTTTGTGTGTCAGTTTATAAAAATCACATGCTTATTGGAATTCTCTTAAAAATATCAACAAAAATGCCTCTGCGGCACTGAGGCTCTCTGGCAGGCTATTCCACAGACGGGCCGTAAAAATGAACAAATCATTTTGCTTTACACATCTAACCTTTTCAGACTTCAACGCCTTCGGCCGTTGGAACGTCCACTCTGCCAACTGAGCTACATCCACCCCCACATTGAATAAGCAGCTGTCTTTCCGGACAGGTCCGTATTAATGTTCTTCAGTAATTTCCTTTACTGAAGAACTGTGGACGAGCGACTGGCCCCCCAGCGCCATGTGCTTTGTATTGCAAAAAGAACCGTGTGAGTGTGTGTGTGTGTGTGAGGGAGCGGTGAAGGGTTGGGGGGGTGTGGGGGGCGTTGTCAAGGTGATTGAACTCAGATTCCATACTGGATTTGTTTAATCTGCATCAAGTTCGAACATCCTGTGTAAACACTAGCGTGTGCAGATGCCGGAAACCCCTCGACTGGAAGCGTAAATGCCCGCGGTTTGCTTTGGCAGTGACTCAGAACGTCAACGGAGGCTGGGGAGGAACACGGATTAAGCTCGAAGGTTGTAGAACCTCGATTGCCGATTTAAAAAGGTCAGAGAGGTGACGGGAAATATGAAGAAAATGCAAAGTGAAACACGCAGGTGACCATTAGGGTTGCAATGATTATTTCAACAGTTGACTAGTGAAGTAAGTAAAATGTAATTGTATAGCGCACCTCTCATGCAAGCGCCACAGAGCGCTTCATAGACAAGGCAATGAAAAACGAAAACATTAATAGTGCATTGTAAGTGGAACAAAGCAAGCACAATGAAATTGAGTAAATAAAATAAGATAAAATGATTTAAAAGGATAGGCCGGGGGAGGAAAGGTGGGGGCCTGGGGGATTCTATTCACTAGCCTGCTTAAAGAGGAGTGTCTTTAGGTCGCACTTGAAAGCATTGGCAGTGTTTATTTTGGAGCTTAAGGAAGATCTGGTGGTGCACGGCCAAAAATAATGTCGAAATATAGTCACATCTTAACCAACTGATGTGCATTTAAGTTACATGCTCTGACACAAAGCACTTAACGCTTTCATTACCAAAGACGCGTCATCACGTCTATTGCCTCAATAAAGGCGGCGTATACCACCTCACAGCGGCGGCCTTCGGCACTGCACTTCGCATTGTCTCAAGATGTTATCAGATTTTTATCGACACGTGTGATACCCATCCATGTTCTGTAGGCTATAACTAGAGAATGGAAACAGGTAGAAAGTCTGAAGTTTTGTTATGTTTTGTTGACACGGACATAGAACTTAAGAAAAGGGCAGAAAAGGGCTGGCAACAGTTGATTTAAAATGATGCAGTAGTATTTTGATGTTTTTCTTCAGAGGCTGGTGAGGACAAAGAAGAAGAGTATGAGAACAACTTTACCAGTCATACCCTTCCTGCTGTCAAAAAAGAGCTATAAACATCATTGAGGTCTCCACTCACCCCTCACACAATCTGTTCAAACCGTTTCCCTCCGGAAAGCGCTGCCGCAGTATGCACTGCAGGACCACCAGACTGAGTAACAGCTTCTTCCCACGGGCCATCAGGCTGCTGAACTCACTCACAAAGACGAAACACTCATTTTGCAGCCACACCTATTTATTCTTGTTTTGATGTCAATGTATTTTTATGTCCTAAGCACAGTTTTTATCGTTGTGTTTGGGAACTTTTTGTGTAATTTTGTCATCGCAAGACAGGCAGACAATAAAGTTAGCTTTGACTTTGACTAATTTTTCATATTTTCAAAGATGTGTAATTCCTAACAAATTTGAGTAAACCAATGGTAGTGTATGAAACTGCCATGAATTCTATAATCAATTAATCAACTATTCGTTCCAGCCCTATAGATGAGGGCGTATGTAAGTAGATAGATAGATAGATGTACGTAAGTTTGGGTTCCATTTATTTCCACGTGTTTTGGACTATTTTTCACCATGTCTATTCAGTGGCAGCACACACCTACTGTGTTATTTAAAACAGATGATGGTACCTTGCAGTGTGCTATTCCACACCCAAATGCTCTCGTGCGGATCTGTGACGCACAAATACATGATTTAATAATTAGTGCAACCTGTTTCAATTTATCATTCTTTTTGGAATTACTAGTAGAAGCACCCAGCCTATTGGTCCAGAAGAACATGTGACCACTCAGTGTGTAACTTCAAATCGGATTTTGACTGTATTTCATCAATATTTATGCAAAATGGTGAACAAAGTAAGGGGGGTGATGTGTAACTGGTCACAGAGCGACATCTAGTGGTCGGATTTTGAACTGGTGTGCGTTTTGTGTGGTTTTGGAAGCCACCGCCACCCACTACGACAAGACTACAAGGGGGACATACAGACACCGGAAGTACGTTGCAGAATGGGGGGACAGAATGCCAGCCCCCTGTATTTCGAAGGTAAACTCGTCTATATTAGAAAAGATAAGATGTATGCGATGTATTCGCAGTAACATGGCTAATCAATGCTAGCATTATGTGAACATCACTTAGGTTGGAGGGGAGGTTTGTTTTGTTTCATCCCCCTAACCCACCACTATAGAGGGGGGTTTGTTTTGTTTCATCCCCCTCACCCACCACTAGGGCGGGGGGTTTGTTTTGTTTCATCCCTCTAACCCACCACTAGGGAGGGGTTTTTGTTTTGTTTTATCCCCCTAACCCACCACTACAGAGGGGGGGTTGTTTTATTTCATCCCCCTAACCCACCACTAGGGAGGGGGGTTTGTTTTATTTCATCCCTTTAACCCACCACTAGGGAGGGGGGTTTGTTTTGTTTCATCCCCCTAACCCACCACTAGGGAGGAGGGGTTGTTTTGTTTCATCCCCCTAACCCACCACTAGGGAGGGGGGTTGTTTTATTTCATCCCTTTAACCCACCACTAGGGAGGGGGGTTTGTTTTGTTTCATCCCTCTAACCCACCACTAGGGAGGGGGGTTTGTTTTGTTTCATCCCTCTAACCCACCAATAGGGAGGGGGTTTGTTTTGTTTCATCTCTCTAACCCACCAATAGGGAGGGGGGTTTGTTTTGTTTCATCCCTCTAACCCACCACTAGGGAGGGGGGTTTGTTTTGTTTCATCCCTCTAACCCACCAATAGGGAGGGGGTTTGTTTTGTTTCATCTCTCTAACCCACCAATAGGGAGGGGGGTTTGTTTTGTTTCATCCCTCTAACCCACCACTAGGGAGGGGGGTTTGTTTTGTTTCATCTCTCTTACCCACCACTAGGGACGGGGGTTTGTTTTGTTTCATCCCTCTAACCCACCACTAGGGAGGGGGGTTTGTTTTGTTTCATCTCTCTAACCCACCACTAGGGAGGGGGGGTTGTTATGTTTCATCTCTCTAACCCACCACTAGGGAGGGGGGAGGTGGGGGAGCGTTGTATTGTTTTATCCCCCTAAGCCATATGTGTGACCCCCGCCTGTGCCCCTGCATCTGAACACCACCATAAGGTCGTACTTAGCAGCGATGCCATTGGCAAGTGTTGGCCCTCTCCCTCTCTCTTTCTCTCTCCCTCCCCTATCTCTCTCTCTCTCTCCCTTTCTCTCTCTCTCTCTCTCTCTCCCTCTCCCTCTCTCCCTCTCTCTCTCTCTCTCAACTTCATTAGTCATCGGCAAGTTTAATGGTCATGCCGGCCCCTAAAATAGCCGGGGAAAGCCCTGTGCATTATTTGTCCAAGAGGAAATATAGCCGCACGCGGTCAGACAATGACAGAACAGGGCATGGAGCGCGGTTCTGAGACTTCCACTAGCAATAATAATCTGTCCGCTAATCTACCCGCGTCACGACCAATGGGCAACCTCCTGCTGTGAGCCGGTTCTCTCATGTTTTCTCTCTTTTTACTTTTAAAACTCTGGCTCATAGGTCGACTAGTGTACTCGTGTCAGTACGCTAGTGAAATGCAGTGCACTATAATTCACGTGGTTTAGCACTGTCTCAAATCGAATCTCCGCTTTGGCACCGGAAATGTGAAAACGCGAAATGACGTGGCAAGGTTTTCAGTGGGAACATAGACCAGAATATACCATTGTTCTATTACTACCATTATTACACTGCAGTTGACAGCGCTACTGGTCCCTTGTTATTATTATTATTACCATTGAACTATTGTATTGTTAACATTACTCCTGTGCCATTAGTATTAAATAGTTACTGATACTATGTAGTATTACATTGCTACCATAGACTGTATATAAAGAAGACGCAGCGTGCATGACGTCATCCCATTGCTTTCATCACATTTTTTTGTGCCATGTATTGGAATTCCCAAAGCACTCAGTTTTAGGAGACTAGGCTCCCCCCATACCAACCCGGAAGTAGGCACTGACATCAAAGCGAACGCGGTGTCCATATTTATATACAGTCTATGATTTCTACTGTTCCCTTGTTGTCGTGCTGTTAGTACTACACTGTCCTTACACTGTTCCATTGGTATTACACTGCTGTTATCTTTTGTTTTTTGTTGACTTATTACTTGTTGTACCACTGGGTGACCAGATGACCGATATCAATTTCCATGTTGTGTGTGGCACAATTTTGGCAATAAAGTTATTCTGAAGTTTTGTATGTCATTCCAGCATTTCTGTTTAGATTTTTTTTTTTTTGCATGCGAACCGGTTGTTTACATTTTGTGGCTCATTCGTTTGTTTTGTTTTTTGTTCACACCATGTCCATAGAGATGTTTCCGCACACTCCTCGGCATCTCGAGCGGAGATGCAGTATACGACTGTGATGGGGAGTGATCATTTCTGTAGCCTATAAGTAACATAATCATACTTAATCACCAACTTACCGATAGATCATTTCTGTAGCCTATAAGTAACATAATCATACTTAATCACCAACTTACCGATAGATCATTTCTGTAGCCTATAAGTAACATAATCATACTTAATCACCAACTTACCGATAGATCATTTCTGTAGCCTATAAGTAACATAATCATACTTAATCACCAACTTACCAATCGATTGCTGGGCGGTTACTGTGGTCATGTGACCAGACTTCCGGGTCGCGTGGGGCCGCTGGGAAATGTAGTTGGCATGTTCGCCGGTGGGAATACAGTCTCTGGGTCAATCGCGCATTGATAATGGGTTGCCACACATACTGCTGGCACTAAAAGTACTAATTTCTTTGTACCACTATGGCGCAGGTTTGCAATCTCTTGAGTGGTTCTAGTTAAAATGGTAATCAACCAACTCTAACCACCCCTCTCTGTCTGTTTCAGCGTCCATGATGTACCAATACTTTGTGAAAATAGTCTCCACTATTTACATGAAGGCGGACGGTGAGGTGAGCAACCACAGGTCACACTAATTAGTTTTACACATTCTGAAGGAAAAGTAATGGATTATTAAACGAAGACATCTTACAAAAATAGAATTATAGCCAACAAAGAAATTTCTATAGTGAAAAAAAAAATCTCTCTCTCTCTCTCTCTCTCTCTCTCTCTCTCTCTCTTTCTCTCTCTCACACTCTAGAATCCCCAACCACCCCCTTTCTCTCCCACTCTATCTCCCTCTCCTCTCTCTCCCCATCTCTCTCTCTCTCTCCATCCCCGTCTTGTTCTCTCTCTCTCCCTCTTTCTCACAAATCAAAAGTGGCTTTAGTGGCAAAATAATGAGCATTATACATTCCCAAAGTATAATAAACAGCAAACTCTGTTGTATTCATATCCATTTCTTCTCCCGTAATTTATCATTGTCTGCTGCTTCTCTCTCCCTGACTCAATCCTACCTACCTACCTCTCCTCCCTACACTTCCTCCCTCTCTCTCCCCTCCTCTTTCCTTCTCCTCTTCAACTACCTCGGCCACCGTTTCTCTCCAAACTCCTTGACCCCTCCTACTCCCCCTGCCTGTCCTAGTCCCACATTGGAACCCAGGCGTCTTCCATCCCCACTGGGTGAAGGAGGTGTGACTGTGAGTATACAGCGTCTCACTGCGGCGGCTGCGCTCACACGCGTCTCGCAACACTTTCCACACCGGACGCCACGTGCACACACGCAGGACGCGGCGCGTGTCAATCCCCCCCATCCCGCGCCCTTGTGGTGTGGATCCAGTAGTGTGGTGCACCCAGCGGACTTTAGCAGGACTTGTTGGACGTTTCTGAGCTGTCATGGTTCAACGCGGCGTTTACTCTGTGGCGCTGTTCGCCCTGGTATGCCTTTGCTCTCTACTCCTCCTTGAGGTACCTGGAGCCTCTGGAGCTGCCGTCTCCAAGCGTGGACCCGGACGAAGGGAGAAACGGAGAGTGTCAGAGAATGGGATGCAGAAGATGGAGCCCCTGCTGGATGTTCTCAGAGATCCGGTGGTGGGCGTGATGGAGCCTCTGCCAGACTTGAGTGCAGCGCTAGGAGGTAGGATTGGATTTAGTAGTGCACACACCTGACTGGGAGGCTTGTTGGCTTTGGTCAGTATGTTGCTGATGTTGTCATTCTGAGCTTCAGCGCAACCCCCACATACTTGCTCTTTGGGTGCTGATTACTTCAACAAAAGTCCTACAAAAACATACTTATTGCCATACACATGGAAAGGAAAGAAATTTGAGGACACATTTTTTTCTAAGGAAGTATAGCTCATCTTCCTTATGAGTTCTTATGTTTAGATCTCATTTGTACAGAATATTTTGTGGATGTTCAGACATCAGTGATCAGTGTCTATTTCCAGTCTGAAACTGGTTGCTTGGAAGGGTTGAAGAATGTCATGGTTAACTCACTGGCCCCACCACAACGGGTGGGTGTTGCCAATGACCTCAGTCTGAGATGCAGGGGCTGTGGAACAATATGCGATACTCGTATCGTATCCAATCCACACGATATGCACACTGACTTGACCTGGTCTCTCTCTCATTCTCACAGCCTCTCATTGTCCTTTGTAATCTCCCTCAGCTGTTCATTCTTTTGTGGTGCCGACTCACCACCAAGCATCATTCCAACTAGCTGCAGCATTCCAACGTTGACAGCTAATTTTGCTATATTTTTCACATCATCTTACTGTCTCACATGTTCCCGTGGGGGGCAGCACCAAACGGCATTACATTGGCTTCCTCGTCTGTCCACAAGATGGAGCCCCAGAAGCATGTGGTTTGAAACTTGGATGGATGCACAATAGGAAATAGTCTCCCAGACATAGGAAATATTAAAATATACGGGAAAAAAAACAACAACACATTTTTTTACCAGTTTTGTGGATGTCATAATCCGTTTCTGTTCCGGAACAGTTGACAAAATATTTTTTTGTTTCCGTTTCCGCTCCTCGTAAGATTCCGTAAAATTCTGTTCGTTTTCGGTTTTCGTTTTCGTTCCTTGAACCGGTTCGGAGCCCTGGTTCCCAGTGTTTATTTTTCATTAGTATGTTGAGTCCTTGTCTGAATGATCAGCTAGTGGCTGATCCTTAATTTGGAAACAATTCATATTTGGAAGGCAGAGTTAGTCACACAAGTGTGCTCCGTAGAAAATGGGTTATTGGTTAACTTACAGATTGTCTAAGATAGGAGACTTACAGACTGCCTGAGGCAAATATATCATACCATTAATTCAACAAATATATTATAAAAATACAATAATATTCTTTAAAACTATTAATTCATAATATGGTACAGACTACAAAATCAAAATATCACTGAGCTGGACGCCAGACATTTTTAAGCACTTTCACAATGTCAGGCTCCCTTTTACTGATCTCTTTACCAATATATGCAGGAAAATATCTGCAAGCACTCAATGAATATCTGATAAAACATCATCATAATGTTATTGCAGACAGCATAATCATTTCCTCAGTATGTTACCCTGGCTAATAAGCATCTCTACCATACAGCAACAATGTTCTCATCCAGTAACCCTCACAGTCAAAGAGTGTGAACTCATCGCCTGGGACAGCAGCTCAGCAGAGTCGAGAGAAGAATAGATTAATGAACAAATACAATCAAACTCAGTATGTATATGTATTTACTGGCTGTACCTTCTCTCCCTGAATGGTATTTGGTCTGAGGCCACCCCTATTTCTCCCCAAAGCAATAATCATCTTTGATTTTGACATGTTCAGGTCCAGGAGGCAGCATCACACCTTTTGACTGATTCTAACAGTACGTGATTATGAGTAGTAACACTAAAAGCGTGTCATCAATTTTTTTTTAGATTAGAGCCACAGCTATCTATATGAATAACAAAAAGCATAGGTGAACGGACACCCCCCTGGGTATGACCCGGGTTTGACAGTATGGTAAGAGATGAACGGTCCAGCGACAAAGGCTGTTGTACTCTGTTTGTTAAAATGTTTAAAATGAACACCGAATGAGAGGCCAGCCTCTCGATCAGAACATATGGTTGCATCTTGTTAAATGCAGAGCTAAAATCGGCAAATCCAATCTGCCATGTGACTTTGGAAGGACACGATGATTATACAATCAATCTAAAATGAAAAGGTTTTGCATCTCCCACACCTTAATATGCAAAATGAAACACATTTCATCCTTGAGGAAGACATAACTAAAAAGGTCAGAGCTTCTGGTGTTTGGTGCTGCAATGCCTGACTGTGTTACCGTGTGTGCAGGGGTCCCCGGGTGGTTCCAACTAAAGTTAAACAAAAACCAAGAAGGTGACATCTTGAGGTCATTTAGTGTTGTTGGAAATGCTGGTTGCATGTCACAAGTGTGTATGTGTGTGCTTGTGCAAACATATATGCACACACACACACACACACACACACACAGTGGTTGACAGATTGAGAGAGGAATTCCAGATGTTAACCTAAATCTTAGTCTCCTTTTCACATCTGGAAGCAAACGAGAGTGACGGCGCAGACTGGACACATCTTTCTATTCTGTTGCCTTTTCCATTTCTGTCTGTATGTGTGTGTGTTGTGTGTGTGTGTGTCAGGTGGCAGGCATGTGTGTTTGTCTGCCTGCATGACGTGTGTGCGTGCTTGCAAGTTGTGAGTGAGTGTGTCCGACACTACCTCCATGCATGCCTGTGCGTCTGCCTGGATGTGTGCGCCTGCTTATGTGGGTGTGTCTGCCTGTGTATGTGTTCGCCTGTAACCGTCCGAGTGTGTGCATGTGCGTGTCAAGCGGCCAGACGAAGAATCAGGTGTGGTAGGATGGTATATATATAAAAAAAATAAAATACACGAAATTACATTAACTCTTTTAGCCCTGCGGACTTCCGCCAATGTCCTACAGAAAAATGTCAAAAGACATTTTAAAAAATCAATTTCAATAGTGAATTCAATGTGAATTCATGACCAGGTCATGGAACTATGCATAAATAACCATACACCCCTTTCCCCACTTTTCCCGGGGCCCCCCATGTGTGTGTCTGTCTGAATGCATGCGCGTCTGTGTGTGTGTATGTGTGTGTTATGCCTGATTCATGCCGACTCAGAGTCTAGGGTTAGCAATGGATTTCCAAGCTGTCCTGTGGTTATTTTCGCCCACTCAGACCAAACTCTGAAACGGTCTCCTTCTAATGAAGTCCAGATAAACACATGGCTCACACGTGATTCATGTGCATTGGTGGACACACATTGTTTATCTTTATACCATTGTGGAATTTGCGCCTATGCAAACGTCTTCTTGTCAATACATGCACTGGACAACTAATACAAAGATTTAGGGTGGATTGTCCTAATGTGGGCCACTGCCTAATGTGGGACACCTAAGCTCCAGTGGCTCTGGCTCCTCCCTAAACTAATGAATGTCAATGAAAGTATGGTAAAAGCAAAAGCAAATGAAGGTAATGTGTCTAACATTAAGTTGAGCTGTGTAACACTACATTTCACTGTCCCATCTTAGGTAACTAACTGGACATTAGGAAACTACAAAAAAGGTCCAAATATGGACTATCCATCCTAGCTCTTGTCGAAGTTTAGTGTTCAGTTGCATTTTCAAATATTTTAAATTGCATTGTGAATTTAATTGACA
>OMKY01247802.1:0-10028 GCA_900302395.1 Bregmaceros cantori | reverse complement strand
TGTTGTGACCCCACATATTAATAGAATTATCGAGCTGTATACAGGACATGGTGTGTGTGGTAGGCTGATGCAATATGCCACATGTGTGTCACTTTGGCTGGTTTGGTGACTGGTGATTGTGACATCATATACTAGGGACTTCTTGTGTGTTGTATATAAGCAGTGAGCCTACGGCCGATTTGCTTTGTGGCCCGGTCCTTGAATGAAGACATCGCAGAGAGCAACTTAGCATAGAACCTCCCAAGGAGGCGCCACAAGAGCCACTTTACCTAAAAGTCTATAATTACTGAAATACTAGCAAAATTAATAGTGCTCAAAAGCAACAACAAAATGTCTAAATAACTCTTGTTGCACACCTTTTGCAAACGTTTCCAAGCTACGTATGCAATGTTTAATATTATGAACAGACTGCATTAATAGAACACAGCACAACCGATTGAATGCACGTATGACTGCCCAGTCGAACCCAGAGCACATCCGCGCTAAGGGTTGTGGGTAAATTTCAGCTAGTCCCCCGACGCAGGACTGCATCGTCGTGCTCTAGCAGAAGGGGGCATGCCAGCTCGAGGACTCAATGAGGCCACGATGCCAGCTACGGATTGAAAATGATCTTGCCGCTATATGAGAGAATGAGCACCAACAATAATGGCGAATATGAAGGGTGAATCACACGCCAGCGTTAATTTGAGTGTCTTTGGCTTTGTCCGGAGCATCTAACCAGACCCGAATGACTTGACACTTCCGGGAAATGTTGGTGTAGCATTTAAGCTAGTTCTGCTTGTAGCATCCAGGTACCCCTCGGGTGTGGAAGAGAACCCCACGAAGATTGGCGGAGATTACCGAGCTGGCAGCAGCTGACAGGATCCTACAGCGGTCGACGCGCGTGTCACTCGTTCCTCGGTTGAGATTAGTCACAATCGACACAGGTTCCTTTTTATGTTGCTGTGATTCAAGTTTAATCTTTAAAACTGGCAGTGGACATAATCATGATAACTGTAAATGAATGTATGTTTGGAAACAATAATTAACAGACTCCTATTTGATTAGAAATGCATGTTTCTCTAAAACAAATGCACAAAACCAAACATAATTCTGAAATATTCTTTACTGCATACTAGATTGCACATTATATGTTATGTAACATCCAAATTGATGCGTTTTAAGTTGCATTTGTTATCCAATTCCATTGGCGACTTGTAAAGGTTACTTTCATTGATGTTTTGTGATGCATCAACGTTTGGTATGAATCGTTTTCGGACGACCCATAAATGTGACCGCACGCACGCGCGGCAAGCCCTGGAGCCCAGTTGAGAAACGGCCACAGTCTATGATCACATGATTCACATCATACATCTTTGTAAGGTTTTGGGTTAATGCATTCTGGGCGGCCACCGTTGGCGACTCGGTATGTTCTACATGCCCCTATATATAGAGTCAGAATGGACCTTGGCAATGGCTGAGTTCAGCTATTGCCGATGTCGTTCCTTTATTCCCCAGCTCCTCCACGAGGGGGCAGCCTTCGTTACATTGGTGTCAGGAGTGGTTGACGGACCGCACGCGGTGGGGATGGCCGCGGGACAGCTTGATCACATGCAAGGGCGCCGTGGAGTCGAAGCCGGCTCTCGGGACGAGAGCCATGTCGGGAGGGGGCAGTGTAATGAATGCATGCACTCTGCATTCTGGGCCGCCACCGTTGGCAACTCAGCATTGTCCTACATGCCCCTATATATAGAGTCAGAAGGGACCTTGGCAATGGCTGAGTTCAGCTATTGCCGATGTCGTTCCTCTATTCCCCAGCTCCTCCACGAGGGGGCAGCCTTCGTTACAATATAATCGTTCCAATATAGGATTACTCAAAATCTGAATCAAACCATATATCAAATATGCAAATACATCGTTGCATGGTTTTGGATTAATTAAGCGGAGCAAACTTAGCTAATAATTCAAGTATTGCATTTGTGGCGTTATAATAGAATCATCAATTATTATATTATCAGAATTAAATATAATAACAATTCAAGACAGATCAGACAGATTCAACGACACCAATCTCCAAGAGAAGTTATCAGGTAATGCAGCCTAATGTAAACGCCACTACAACATGTGACATCTTCAACAGTATTTATTAGTATTTATTCATTAACGCGACAAGCTAAGAAAGTATTGGCGTGCGTTGGCCTGGCAAGCCAGACCCATTGCATCGTCCACGAATTGCACATCACTAGATCAGCGTCTACCAATGTGCAATTCGTGGACGATGCATTGGGTCTGGCTTGCCAGGCTAGGCGTGCGTACCGTTTAAAATCTATGCCGATCGCGCTGGCGTCGCGTCGATGTGCGTTTCGCGGCATCGAAAAAGGGCAGGTTACAGTCTATGGTCGCGATTCAATTGTAGCGTGTAGGCGCGAATTTCCCGTGGCCCGGTAAAAAGGGTCTGGTGACGCCGATGCAATGAACATAAAACTACTGACATGGACTCACCAGTATGGAGTATCTACGATGGTTGGCTGAGGCAGATCATTGACTCGTTGTTGCTGTTGTTGTTGTTGAACAATTCAAAGCTGCTGTTGTTGCACTCGGATCGTCTAACGAAGCCGGAAGTGGCAAATCCTTTTCCTGTAGAGGAGGATAACTGTGTAAAGAGACGACATGTAATAGAAAGCCTCTAGTGTCCGTCGCTCCCGGAGAAAAAAAAGGCGCCGTGGTGAACCGTTCAAATTACTTTTAATTCATTGTAAGATTGTCTTCCTGTGTACCCAGTAAAAGCGACAGGCTTCCCGGCTAGAGACAGATGTATTGTTCATATGGACTTAATTTCCACATGAAATGCAAAAGAATAAATGTGTCAAGCTACGGGAAACTATGAATAGTTTCCCTGCTGCCTTCTGTACCATAGCTTAATTGAGTGTATACAGTCTATGCATAGCATGCATTTGACTGGTGTGAAGCTAAATAAATACATTTAATTTTAGCAGTACACTACAGTGCCAGTAGCCTGCTGTCGGTGTAGCTTGTAAAACGAACAGATGTAGAAGTAGGTGTGGAATGAGGAACCAGCCTCTAGCATAAAGCTCTTTTTATTGTCGACACACAGAAAGAGAAGGAACACTGAATTCCCCGCACGGGACGTGCGGTCGTGTGTCACTGGCGGTGGCGGTAGAAAACCCGCCTGTGCGGGCACGGTGGTGCGCGGAGTGTCCCATGCGGGAAAAAAGTTGTGTCACCTCCGTTGATCATCCTCCGTGTGTGGAGGGAAGGAGCTGTCCCCGAGTGGAGGTGACAGTTGGCTCTCTGTGTGTCCCAAGTTGGAAAAATAAAATTAAGACACGCTGCTAAAAACCTTGCTTACTCACTCTGCTCTGAGACCCGACACATCACACGAGCGTGTCGACAGCCGGCTGTGCATGGTATCGGCGGCTCGGTGGAGCAGGTAACAGTTGGAAGCCGAAGCGTTCCGCGCTCCGATACGTCGAAGGGGAACGGTTGCCCTCACGCATAGTGTGCGTGGAGGGGGTAACTGGCGAGGTGCAGAGGGGTCTCCAGTAGTAGTACTACTACTTGCTAATATATATGTAATATGAATGCAATGAGGCAATGTCATTGATGCATTAATAATTATTAATATAAGTTAATATTTTGCTTATGATATATAATATATCATTGGTAATGTATTGAAGAAATACACAGATTTATGTTTCGTTTTTGGTGAAACTGTTTGATTTTGAAGGGACGATGACCAAGGCAGTCTCGCGAATGTTGACTTGCCACAAGTCGCTAGTCGGCGGTCTAGGAATTGAGAATCGGCCCAGATATGGAGTGGTGTTCACCCCAGTAGCTCAGCGGCGACACCTGCTGGCTGTCTCCATAACACAGGCCATTGATGACTTGCCATTGGTGCAGTCGCTGTAAAAGCGTATTGCTGCCCCCAACTGGTCACAAGTAGAAGTAACCACAGACACAGGAATTGGTGTAAATGAGTTTATTTACAGAATAAATCTCTATACATTATATAAGATATGCAGGACTGCACATAAGCGGTACACAGGTACGCATGCGTTTAATGCGTACCGAAGTTCACTCTCTGCGTGGCGCGCCCCCAGTATTCTGCCAAAGATGAGACGACCGCAAAGCGACTTTCTCTCGGCGTCCCCAGAGTGGGGAACTTCTGCCAGAGGGAGGGGGACAAACCCGCACATTACAGCCGTCTGTTTGACCGTTGAGAATCGAACAAAGTTTGACTTTTTAAAAGAACTACAGCTTTGAACGTGAATTTCAAAAATGTATCTTTTTGTCTGCGGCGCGCCTGCATACACACGGGCCGCGGTGTTTGTCTTGTCAACGGCGTGTGTGTGCGCGGGGGTGCGGTAGGGGGGGTGAAGAGACGGGGAAGAAGTCGAGCAAAAGGGGTAGAAGAGGTCGGGGGTGGAACTCGCGTACTGTGGAAGCTGCAATAGATGCAGCGCCATTGACATGAATGGGGACGCATTATCTGCAGTGCCTTTAACCACTCCACAAAACAACGCACACACCTGCTCTCGAATATCGGCCAAACCCGTCAGTGAGCCGTCCACTGTTATATCCAAGGACAAGGGCGTCTGCAAGTCATGCAAAGTTTTGCTAAAAAAAGCACTCGTCTATATGAGCCCCCTGCCTTCGTTGGACGCATCCTAGTGAGTACGTCGCGGCGCCGAAACAGAGGATGGGGAGTCGGAGAAGTAACAAGAAGTAACTTATACATAATACATAAATAACAATGAATAAATAAATAATAGCCCAATAAAAGAAAGTAAAGAGTGGAAACCGCTATTTTTATACCTCACGCCATCCGGGCGGCAAAATGACACTGTGCAGTGGAAACCTAGCGTTAGGGGCTCGGCCATGTTCAGAAAGTACCCATATGTCGGGCGGTCTGGGGAGGATTGGGGACACCCCATTTCCAAATATGTTGCTCAGGGCGTGTCTTATACGGAAGTCAGCGCTACCGTTATAATTTTATGATATAATAATACAGGTACTGTGGTTTGTGTACATATTTTCAAAGCTCATATTTTTACCCTATATTAGAAGTACATGTGTAGAGAACTATGCCTAACGATGTCAAAGTATCGAATAACTCCCTTACGAAGATCATATGTTATCTGCTAGCCGGCTAGCCAAGCATTCTAACCGGGTGTCAATTAATTGTTAATTGTTACACAATTGACACGCGGCATACCCGGCAATATAAATGAAAACATAAATTTGGTCCAGGCTTTAAATAGGTTAAAACAGGCTGCTAAAATTGGAATATTTGAATTGCAAATCCTTTAGGGTTCTGTATTCTGCACCCAGCTCCGCCCACCCGAGGCAACACCCAATGAGGAAGCTGGCTTCAAGCGTTGGACCGTGATGTCCCTTTTTTTTACAGTCTATGATTGACATTCATTCTGTTGATAATCTCATTTACACCAATTCTTGGGTCTGTGGTTACTTATACTTGTGACCAGAGGGGGGCAGCAATACGCTTTTACAGCGACTCGCCGACTGCACCAGCGTCGACGTTGGCCTATATTATGGAGACAGCCAGCAGGTGTCGCCGTTAAGCTACCCGGGTGAACATGGCGCCATATCATCTGTCAAAACCCAACGATGACATGAAGTATCCATAACATTTTTAGAAGAACCCAATGTTCTGCTAATACAACAACAACAACAACAACAACAACAACAACAACAACAACAACAACAACAACAGCAACAGCAACAATAATAATATACCGGACGGAAAGCAAAAAAAAGAGAAAGGTAATATTAATTTTACTATGCGCACTGGCAGCAGGCTAAAGCTACTGCTAAAATTATTAATTAAAATTAATGAAATTAATTTATTCAGCTCACTTCACTACAGACAAATGCATGCTTGCTACAAAAGACAGCAACCGAACAATTCATTTCTTTATTTCTTAAGTGAATATCACCAATACATTGAAGTCGGTAGAGCGGTATTCACCGCGGCACCTTGTTTCCCCGGGAGAGACTAACACTAGGGACTTTCTATTACATGTCGACTCTATACACATCTATACTCCTCTAGGAAGATTGACCACTTCCGGCTTCGACAGGCCGAGTACAACAACAGCAACAACAACAGCTTTGAACAACAACAGCGACAACAGCTTTCCTGCATCATAGACGTCATCAACCCCCTGCTGGTGAGTCCATGTCAGTAGTTTTATGTTCATTGTTGTTTGTGCATTCGACCAGTAAAGGACACAGTAACCAGCGGAGTGAACCAGTAACCAGTGGAGTGAACCAATAACCTCCCTCCTCAAATAAACCCAACTACAAGCCAGAGTTGAAACGAGTAGAAAACTAGAAGCACTCAGAGAGTGCAAACCTGTGCTAAGGCCATGGTGTCACTGATGCCAAAACACCTTTGAAAAATAAAAATAAGGGACGCCCACACAGATTTATACAGGAAACGTTCTAGAAATGTGGTGTCGCCTCATTTATTGTTCACAATAAATAACCCACTGGTCTCCTACGCGGGTTTCCATCTCCCAAACGGCCGTTGCCATTTTGATCGGCGGTGCCATTTCCGAATGTTTCCAAGCATTTCCGATCAGATTTTTCTGCCCGAAGACTAACCCTAACCCCTACCTGAACCTCTAAAACTAAACCTAAACCCTACCCTAACCCCTACCTGAACCTCTAAAACTAAACCTAAACCCTACCCTAACCCCTACCTGAACCTCTAAAACTAAAGCTAAACCCTACCCTAACCCCTACCTGAACCTCTAAAACTAAACCTAAACCCTACCCTAACCCCTACCTGAACCTCTAAAACTAAACCTAAACCCTACCCTAACCCCTACCTGAACTAGGGATGGGCATTCGGTTAAAACTTCTTGGTCCACCACCAAGAGAATTAACGATCAATTAATCGGTTAACCAAAGTTTTTTTTTTTCTTGAGCAGTGAAGTGTAAACGAGAGGTATGACGGCGTGTGCACCATAGACCGTGAAGGGAGAGATGTCTTTGACTGATGGCAGTTTCACCACTCATACTTTGGATCAAACTTTTCAACATATTTAGTCATTTCAATCAATGGAATATTCATCCGTCTCTGTCAGTGGATTTGAATCAAAATTATTTTTTTCAGGAATCAGCACATTATTAAAATGATTTGGGAATATTTGTCATTGCTTCGTTCATCCAAACCGTCGAAAATAAGTTTGAAAGACTTGTTTCTGAATGACACATCGCGTCATAGAACTTCGTGCACCGCGTTGGACCATCATCGCGTTGGACTCATCACGACCTCGTTTTAGCTTCATGCACGCAGTCCCGAGTCTTGGGATACGGCGCTGCGTACTATCGTTGGAACAGCAGTATAGAAAGAGCCAGGGAGATCTCCGTGTCCGTGTTCGGTCGTCCGTGGGTCCTCTCATTCTGGCCACGCTTGAGTTTGAGCCATAGTAACGGGCAGCGAGGCCGCCAGCAACGGGGCTGAGCAGGACCAGCACCTCCAGTAGCATGCGTGCGGCGGGATGCACTAGTCCCGCTCCGTTGCCAAGCAGCCCCACTGCCGCTACTGTGGCTCAATCTCAGGCGTGGGTAGAATGAGAGGACGGCACGGACTATTACAAATATTTGTAAATAAAGGATGCATAGACTGCCCGGTTATGTATCTGCCGCCGTCTCCCGACGGGCACTTACGTTACAACTTACAACTCTGAAGCTACAGCGGAGAAAATTATAATGAAAAGCTTGTGAAGCGCCTTTGCAGCTTTGGCTGTGATTTTGGCGCTATATAAAAATCTGTTGAGTTGAGTTACTATTAACGGACGGCGCGCAGCATGGTTTTAAAAACCAGTGAAAAAATAGTTATCAGAAAAAAATACATCATCCACACATCTATCTAATGACATGTTCACACACACAGTGAATGACAGAAAATTTACAGTTTGTCGGTCAAACAGGATTTTGGTCGATCAAATCCTTATCGATCGACTATCGGTTAATCGATTAATCGTGCCCATCTCTAACCTGAACCTCTAAACCTAACCCCTACCTGAACCTCTAAACCTAACCCTAACCCCTACCCTAACCCCTACCTGAACCTCTAAACCTAACCCTAACCCCTACACTAACCCCTACACCTAACCCTTACCCTAACCCCTAAACCAGAAAAAGCACAATTTGCAGGTAAAAAAAAAGCAAAGAAGTGCTCACGTTCGAATCACGGGATTCAAACTCGGGACGTCAGCATAAAAGCCGGACACGCTACCGCTGCACTAATCAAGCTAATTCAAAGCTTGGGAGCAGTTAACATTAAATTGCTGTTGGCAGCGTGTCCGCCATGTTTTCATTTCATTACATTCCGAATGGGATCGGAAATGTTCGGAAATGGCACAGCCGGTCAAAAATAGCATCGGCCGTTTGGGAGGCGGGAATTAGCGTCTCCTACGCCACAAATCACTTTGGCAACTAAATAAAATCTTATTTTGTTCCCCCCATCATTCTGTCCAGTTCAGAAGACGTTTCAGGAAAGGTGTCTCCTCATGGGACCTGTTGGAGAGTGAGGATCGGAGCACATGTGGAGGTATATTCTATGGTTCTATGGTCCAGACCACGTCAGATTACAGTCTGCTGAAGCGTTGGGCAAGTGATGGTATCAATGTATGTTCCTCTCCAGAGTGTGGAACTGACGGACCTCAACACCCCACTGTCACCGTGACACCCATATGGAGTTTGTGGAGCCAGCAGGAGAGAGCCGGACAGAGTTCACAGTATGGACCATCTGAGGAACTAGGAGAACCATCTGTCTACATTTGGTGTTATAGTCTGACATTAAATATTTAGGCACTGATCAGAAACTATAGATGTAAATTGAACATAATGTGTCATAGGTAGCAACGCTGAAAACCAAGTTTAATTTTGACTAATACAAATTCCACTGTTGGCAATGTAGTGCAGATTGAATACTAGGAAAGACGACTAATTACTGGAGGAATTTAGTTAAAGTTGGACAAAGGACAAACTCCTAGAGGCAGAGGTTGTTACAGTGTAATATGGTGGAGTTAGATACAGGGGTAGTGTTAATTAACGTATTGTTTAAACAACTCTAAAACTTTATAATCAATTTTGAAGGCAAGAGGCTTTAAGTGGCAAAGGATAGCGGGGAAATCTACTTCTGGGAGTAATGTAATTGTATGTTTTATATTTAATTTTTCAAACATAATTTCTATTGAATTGAATAATTATTTGTTATGTAGAATTAAAAGACCAATGGTTGTTACCTAGGTGGTTACCACATGCATCTTTGAAATTCTAATTGAGTTAGCAATTCAATGTAACTCAAGAAATGATGATGGCTACAGGAGAGAAACCCTATCCATGTATTGAGTGTGGAACCAACTTCAGCACAAAAGCTAACCTTACTAGACACCGCAGAATACACATAGGGGAGAAACCCCTCTCATGTATTGAGTGTGGAACCAACTTCAGCTCAGAGGGTGACCTTGCTAGACACAGTAGAATCCACACAGGGGAGAAACCCTTTTCATGTATTGAGTGTGGAAGTAGCTTCAGCCGGAAAGATCACCTTATCGCTCACAAAAGAACACACACAGGGGAGAAACCCTATTCATGTACTGAGTGTGGCAGTAGCTTCAACGAAAAGAGTCACCTTAATACACACAGAAGAATTCACACAGGAGAGAAACCCTATTCATGCATTGGCTGTGGAACCAGCTTCAGCCAGAAGAGTGCCCTTACTTTGCACAGAAGAATACACACAGGAGAGAAACCCTATTCATGTATTGACTGTGGAATCAGCTTCAGGTGGAAACGTGACCTTACTAAACACAGTAGAATGCCAACTGGAGAGGCACCCTTAGGGATTTGACCGAAGCCCTCCATACCTACTGCCAGGACATCAAAGTCTGGGATGGACTACTGCTCCAAATGCACCACCAAAAAAGGTAGAAAGATTGTAGTGGACCACCTCCAATCCAAGCCAAGATATAAAACTGAAGACTCAACCA
>OMKY01247801.1:8211-21036 GCA_900302395.1 Bregmaceros cantori | reverse complement strand
CCAGAACATACTGTTATATATCACAGTGTATATACTGTATATATATATATATATATATATATATATATATATATATATATATATATTTTTTTTTTTTTTTTTTTTTTATTTTTTACTATAGTTAGATGTATTCTTAACCCTGCCCACGAGTATAGATGATGACTATCTGTGTGTGCTTGTTGTAATGACGTCTCTCCCTCTCTTCCTCCAGTGGTCTATGTGACTCTATCATCCAGGATATCATCTACAGCTACCTGGTTCTTCCCAACCGTCTCACCATCCCTTTGGTGGGAGACGCACAACTGGCCCAGCTACGCTTCCCCCTGCCCCAGGTACATGCTCGCACATTTGTCTTATTTTCTGAGCCTGAACCATTTTTCCATTTTATTGAAAGTGGGAGAGCGAATGGGTGAGGCAAACAGAAAATGCCGGTGTGGAGGATTGAACCCACAACTCTGTCAGTGCTGACACACGGCAGTACATGTACTGCACTGCGCTTTGCCTAACCGGCGTGCGCACACACACACACACACACACACACACACACACACACACATACATATCCATTTTTATATAATTTGGTTCTTAGTCTTACCAAGCAATACCTTCCGTTATTCCTTGCCAATCAGCCAAAACCAAGTTGAGGTAGTACGAGTCTGTGTCTTTAACCTGATGATTTCTTTTTGATCTGGGGGAGGCAAACGTAACGATAGCCGATTCTAAATTAAATATTACTTTTAAAAATATTGGGAAAGTGTGAATATTACCTTCTAATTTACAGTTGTAACCATTCCATTAATTTAAATTATGTTTAAATAGAACTGCAATTTCAAGTCAATAATGTAATTTAAAATTTCTTTAGCTCTGTGTGTTGGTAAATGTACAAATATCATGTAAAAAGCCGTTGTCTCCTGTACCTCTAGTTACTCCACTGGCCTTGATTTGATTGTTATAATTATTAGATCACTGGCAGCGGTTGTAATTGTAATCTAGATTACACAATGTTACAATGTAATTGTAAAGGACCGTGATTACTATTTTTTTGAAATCCGATTGCTGTAATCTGATCCATGTAGTCCATTACCATCCAGCCCCAACTGTATACATCTGTGTCGAGCAAGTTCACTTTTAACATGAACTTGTTCAAATTTCAGTTCAGTCCTTGCAAAATGAATTTTATTTATTGTTCATAGGTCATTATTTTGAAATATGAACAAGTGGTTCCCCAAAATGATCTTTTTAGTTCTTTTTTCGTTCTTGTTTATGTTGCTGTCAGCTAGAATTTGTTATTCACAATGTACAAGCACAAACAAAGACAATATTTCAAAGTTTTGTGTTAGATTACGGGATGGGTTAGATTCTCATCTATTGTTTTGATTGGTTCTGCTCAGAGAGGTCTGATATGAACAAATTCTGAACGAAAATACATTGCCGTTCAATAAACTAAAAAAACAGTGCATTCACAATTATACATTCATCAAGCATGATTGAACATCTCGTTCACCTAAAATATGAAGGAGTTCAAGAATTAGTGTTGTACCCAAACATGTTGAAAGAACGCTGTCTTTTTACTGCATGAACCAGCAAAATGTAATTCCCCCTCTGGGATTTATCTAAAGACTCAATTTGTCCTTCAAGTATGCGTTAACGAAGTGGTTGGGCTGCATTTGCTGGCTGTTTTGCATCACATTGTGTAAACACATGCTCGAGGAATGCTGACTGTTTAGTCATAACTTGGATAGCACGCAGCTCTTCACTGTGGACCAACTTAACCTTGCAGTCTCATGGAAACATTCTGGCTAGCATCATCACCCTGGTTAACCTTTTGCGTGCCATATTCACACTCGACAGAAGAGTTGCACTGATGTTTGAAGGGCCAACAAATATTCTGTCCAAATTATTTCCAAACATAATATGTATTGATATGAAGCAATAAAGATGACCACACTTTGTGTGGAGACTTGTATTTACAACATTTTTACCTGTGCTGAGCAGGTTATGTTTTCGGTCGCGCTGGTTTGTCTGTCTGTCAGCAGGATAACTGAAAAAGTTTTCCACAGATCTGGATGAAATTTTGTAGAGTTATTGGAAATGACACACGGAACAAGTGATTACATTTTGGTGCATTTCTGTAGCCTATAAGTTACATAACGTAATAGCATCTAGTTTGACTACTGTTATGAGCTTACTGCAGCAAGACGCAGCAGTTGCCTCCACTCTACTGCGTGGTACTAACACAGCTCAGATAGTGTAGCGGTTTCCCCCTGCTGTCTGCCAAGCTGGAGACCTGAGACCAAAATTTCATCCAGATCCGTGCTCAAATTTTTATGTTATGCAGAGGACAAACCAGCACGACCAAAAACATGCTCAGCGGCTCCGCTCTGGTGCAGGTAATTAAGCAGGTAGTTAATTTAGGCACACTGTTGTGCATGAATGACCATGACATAACCCTGGATTGACAGCTGAAATCAATGAGCTAGCTTTTTGTATGCTTCCATGATGAATAATGATGTTGAATAATCTTTGTTTTCAGGTCTTCTGACTTTTTTGTGAGTTTCCCATGTTGCCACACTTCAAATAAGATGCTAAGGGGAGATCAACTTGCAACTGGCCATCTTAACTACCCTTTCTCATGATCGGCCTCACTTGTGCATGTAGTTCAAGGGTCAATGAGCTTACCAAACAAATTGTGTGTTCATATAATTAGTGTTAAAGCAAAACGGCAGGCGTGTCCAAATGTATGCACTCGCCTACTTTTGTTCAAGAAATTATTATACAGTTTCTGTAAATCCTGTAAACCTCTCTTCTCATATATCACTGTTTGCCTGCTATATGATATATTCAACAGAAATTGCTAATGGGAATAGCCAATGATTTATAAAGAAACCTTGGAACTGATCAGGCCTGCCCAAACGTTTGTATACGGCTGTACAAATATGTGTATATATTTATGTATATTATATACATTAATATTATATATAAAATAAATTGCAGATAATGCATCCAGGACCCGATAGTATCCGCGATCCGACATGCCGATCAACCGCGATTGTAACACGGATCCATTATATTCCTTCATTAATGATGGATGTGTTCTTGTTGTCCAGGGGGTGTTGCGGCTTCACTTCCTGGAGGCCCAGGAACTCCTTCGGAAGGACAAGTTCCTTGGAGGTCTGATCAAGGGCAAGTCGGACCCGTACGGAGTCATCCAACTTGGGAACCAGCTGTTCCAGAGCAAGGTCATCCACGAGACCGTCAACCCCTGCTGGTACGAGGTCTACGAGGTACATGATCTGCATTATTCCTGAGCAGGGTTAGATTACTTTATTTGTTCCAAACAGAAAATCGATTAGTGCCTGCAATATTCATTAAAAGTTACAAAAAAGCATAAGAAAACAACAGCAATTAATGATCCATTCCTCTGCATGCAGTTGTGTTGTTTAGGCTGAATTATAGGAAGGTCAACATTTTATTAATGCATTATTCAATTATCCCTTGGGTGTAATAGGACTTGAGTCCACTCACACTACTATGTGTGTGTGTGTGTACTGTTGTATCTGTTCAGGTGGGGTTCCATTCCATTTCCAGACATGCCTTTTTCCTTTGACAATAAACATTTGCTTTGTAAAAGTGATAGATGGCACACAAATGGTTAAATATATATATATAGGTCCACAAGCTAAGTACACTGAAGAAAACCTACTTATACTTTCAGTTTGACCTGGACACAAATTTCATGTTACACATTCCATTTATTTTTCAACAAATTATTATATAAATTGTGATTCATATAATAAACAATTTTATGAGCAAGGCTGTGTGAACATACATTTAATTTCTTGCATATGCAGTGCTAAAATATATTACATACTAAGTGCAACAATTTCCAAATGCCTTTTGGTAACAAATTTCCAAAAGAAGTATCTATTTTTATATATTTTGCTTGTATTAAGTAAAATAATGTTATTTTAACAAATGAAATTTGCAAATAGTCATTTACTTATTTAATAACATTTAAGAACATCCAACTCTAAATCACAGCTCACAAGCTGATCATCTGCTGAGGTGACTACCCAATGTGGCAGCAACAGTAACTCTCATACTATTGCTAGTTGCAAGCACAGCTGAAATGGGTTAGCGTAGCAAAGCGGCCTTCCCCGCGGGAAACTCGGGATCGTGTCCTGCGTCAGGCAGATTGACAAAATATGTTGTTTTATGATGTAAACCTGCGTACGACCAGAGCGTGGCTTACGTACCGCCGTTTGAGAACCTCTGATTTTCACAATATGGGGAATCTTTAAAAAAAATACCAGATGCATTGCACAAATGCTAGTTCTCAACACTATTTCTGTTGATAAACGAGTGGTGGAATACCTGGTGCTTTGAGTGGATTCTTGGCTGAGGAGTTACACAGTGCACTTGGTAGGATTTTCAACCACTCATTTTAATGACAAAGTAAGTTCCATTATAAAAGCTCCATAAAAGTCCATAAGTGCTTTCATGCTTTGCTAAGTCATCCACTTGCTAAGTGCTGAACACCGGAGTGCTGTTGAATGTTCCTGCTGCCTTTGGCTCGTAGTACTCCTGTCAACCAGCACACTCCTCTCAGTCCGCCGTGTGGAACAACTTGAACTGAAAATAAATAAATAATAAAAATAATGAAGTATCGCCCAAAAATGTTTTTTTTTTTAAACCTTTTTTGCTTTTTTTATTTTTTATTTTTTAACTTGCTTGACCTGAAAATGTTGTCAAGAAGATCAATCTAGATAATTTAGAGAATAAAGTGGTCTTTTAGTACGGGTTTTCATTCTGTAACGATCATGGAGGTATTTTGGATATTATGCACCTACAATAGACCTGAGGGAAGAGATTCCTCTTAGTTGGTGCAGCAAATCTGCTTTTTACAAAACAAATGAAACAAATGTTGGATTCATTGTTTGGTAAGAAAAGTAACCGATGATCATTGACACCCCAACAGGTGATGTACTACTAATGCTACTACTAGTATTACAAAAAAGAATGATATAAATATCTAGATATATATTCCAGATGAAAATCAAACTGACAATTTTTCAGGTGTTGGTGCATGACCACATTGGTCAACAGCTGGAGATTGAGCTGTTTGACGAAGACACGGATAAAGATGACTTCCTAGGACGGTATGTATTTTTTTGATGGGGCTACTGTTTGTCTGATTGGTCTGTCTTTATCTTTTGATATTCAAGCATTTCTCTGGGCTCACAAGGCCATGGAAAACCTCGAAAAAACATTGTATTTTAAAATCAAATTTCCAGGCCCTGTATTTTTGGAATATTACAGACACATTCTGAATAAGGAGTATACATTGGCATTTAAGTTGAGCGCCGTTTTGGCAGATTAATGTGAATAATGTGTTTTTAGACGGGATGCCACAACAGATTCACACAAGAGTAATCTGTCCGTTGACATTTGTTAAGACCAAGAGATGCTTCTTGTGGTGTTTCTTGCTGTTGCCAGTGCGACAAGTTCACTTTCAACATGAACTTGTTCAAATCTCAGTTCAGGCCTTGTAAAATGAATTTGTTCATTCATCGTTCATAGGTCATAATTTTGAACTATGAACAGGTGGTTCCCCGAAATTAACTTTTTAGTTATTCTTTGTTCCTTTTTTTCACGTTGCTGTCAGCTATAATTTGTCAACATTATTGACTGTATACAAGCAAAACAAAAGACAATATTTAAATATTAACATTGAGAATCTAATTCAGCCCGTAATCTAACACAGAGGTGGATAGAAACGGTGCAGCATCGAATGTGTTTTTTGTTTAATTCCTGTGTTTTTGCTCTGAAGGCTTTTGAAGTCTGATATGAACTAATTCTGAAGTAAAACACATCTCTGGTCAATAACCTCAACAAAGAGTGCTTTCACAATTATACGTTCACCAAGCATAATTGAACGTCTCGTTGACGTTCGCCTAAAATACGAATGAGTTCATGAACTATCGTTCTTTGAACAATTTCTGGAACAACACTGGCTGTCGCTCCCATGTGGCAGGCTACTATTTATTAAATACAAGATTTGTTGAATATTGTTCAATAATTGGACACTAATGTAGAAGAAAGACTGTGTGTGGTCTTTTGTATTTACATGTCTAATGCTAATACCTAATAATATTGTAAAATAAAAAATACAATGTGTCAATTTAACTTTGCCTAACAACATGTGCGTTTGTGTGTTTGTGTGTGTGTGTGTGTGTGTGTGTGTGTGTGTGTGTGTGTGTGTGTGTCAGATTGCTGATAGACGTGGCGGAAGTGAAGAAAGAGAAGAAAGTCGATCAGGTGAGTATTTCCTTCTGCATGCATTGTCACTGCATATGGTGGCACTGTTCCAGACAATGACACTCTGACACTCCATTTAGAAAGATGCTGGCCTTTGCTAATGGTCTACATTTAAAAACAAGTTTGTAATAATAATAATAATAATAATAATAATAATAATAATAATAATAATACATACGTTTTTCTAGACACTCAAAGGTGGCGGGTAGGGGAGTGGCGAAGTAAGAGATCAGAGAGGTATGAGGGGGCGAGGTTATGCAGGGCTTTGTAGGTGATGAGGAGGATCTTGAAGTGGATGCATTGTTGTATGGGGAGCCAGTGAAGTTGATTTGTTGGCTGCACATCTATGATGTGAATAGCTTCTTCCACCACATTCCAAAAATGCTATATTGTATTGACTTCTGGTGACCTTGGATGCCATTTGAGTATAATCAACCTCTTGTCTACACGCCTAAATATATTGAGTTTCTGCCATTGGCTGATCAGGATTTTGCTTTAATGAGCAACGTTATTTCCCTTCTTGCTTTGTTGTTGCAGTGGTTTGAACTGGATGAGGTTGATAGCGGGAAGCTCCACCTGAAGCTGGAGTATCTTTCTCCCATGTCCACGGCAGAACACCTCGACCAGGTAAGTTCACATTCATCTGGTTAGGGGGGATTCATTTTTTAGTGTTTCATTCCCAATGTCTTGTACACAGGAATGCATTTCAATGCTAAAGACTTAAACGGAGCATATTAAATTTGAAGTCCTCTGCTTTAACTTACAATCTGTTATGTCCAGATATAACTTGAAATGCGAAAACATTGCCATAATAGAACAATAGCCAACCGCACCTCCAATGGTTTTCCGCTGTGATGAACATGACACAACAAAAAGAGTAATACATCTGCATTATAACAATAAACTTATGGTAGTCAATTTCTTGAATGGTTGATCCATATATACTTTATGTAATGTGTGTGTTTGGTTAAATGTTGTTTTTGTTAAATACCATAATAATACCTATTAACAGTATGCACCCACCAAGCACAACATAATGTTCCCTAAACTTTGTTTTTACGAACTCATCTTGTACTGTCCATTTATGTGGAAATTAATTTATATTCTTTGTTCGTTGGAACAACTGTCGTCCTTGGTGCATAGTTGCATACACACCGCAACCCTCGTTAGAACCACTGTATTCTGTGCACTTGAAAGATAACACGGGAATTGTGAAGTGAAACTGTTCCTCCGATGCTCCGTTACGTCATGTGTCTCCATCTCTGACAAATTCCCTTGGTGAGTTCCTGAATGTGTCCCATGAATGTTGATCTCCCACAGGCTTTAGAACTAAGAACGGCTGCCAGTGATTCCATATCATCACTGCATCATCACAAAAACCGCCTTGTGAGGTCCCATTTCAAATGAGTCACTTGGGTGTCAAATAACTTTTTTGGGGATGGGATACTGCTATTTTTTTCTCTGCTCACCATCAACTTCCCCACTTTAATAACCAACTCTAGCTAATTGACGAGGACTTCCACTGAATGTGTCATGTCACTCTACCCTGCACCAAAACAGTGTGTTGTCGTGCACCGGTTCACATAGACAACAACAGAGTCATGTTCATTATTCTGGCGTTTTTGAGTCCTTTTAGAGCCTTGGAGCGAAACAGTGGCGGTAACTGCATAGATTCTCAACATGCAGATGAGCACTGGTGCCTGCATCACCAACAGATATGCAATCACACTTGGAGATATGCAATTACACTTGCGAGATTTGAATGAAGAGAGCAGAACGGGAAATTCAATTTTGTCGAATTAGGCCTATACATTAGGCCTAATTCTTAATCAGAAAAATATCTAGTATCACAAAATCATAATAATGTAAAATTATATATTTATGAGAAGGAAATCATTGAAAAAGATCTACAGTCATATATCTTCATATTATTATGATTGTTGTTGTAGCAAGTGTGTTTTCGCATAACTATTACTGCGTTCTTTCTGTTGCTAAACCAACACAATGTAATTTACATATGGGGATAAATAAAAAAATCTATCATTTACCTATCTATTGAAAATTAATAATAGCTCCATGGCATTCTGCACCCTGCAGGCGAGCATCCCTCACTGGCCATGGAATGAACTGTCTGTTTCTGCTATTCTCTATAACACAGGACTCTAGTGTAGCGTCAACATCATAAAGACCACTCTCCCCATTTGGTGTCCGTGAATCGATACACAACCATACACTGTTTTACCACAAGGGAGAGTGCCATGTCAATGTTTCCTTGCCTCGATAGATAACCCCATAATCTCCTTCAGTTATGGAACTTTCTACCATTTCCGCCCCAACCCCGCCATCAAGGCAATCATAATATGCATTTGTGGCCTCACAATGCATTAACCCATCAATGCATCATATCATGCTTCCTTTGTGTAGAATAAATATTGTCATATATACCCAAGAAAAAAAGCTATCAACATCTGTTGCAACAAAGGCACAATGGTAGACTTTCCCCTTCCAAAAAGTATAACCTGGTAACTAGTTTGGTGACCATGGAATTGAATGTCGGTCCATAAGTAAAACTAAACTCATTTTATATTTCAATGGTTGCTGTTGTTGTATGACAAGACAAAGTTAAACCGCTCATATCTTCTGCCAACAGCTTTGTTCAGTATCCACATTGTCTTTCAGAGCTTTTTCCAAACATTGTTTAGAAAACGCTCTTGTAGCCTCAATCAATGTCCAATAAATCAGAAACGGGCCTATATTTGCTATGCTTAAAAAAGACATTTGAAAATGTGACATTTGTCAAGGTAGATATGCAGAATCTGGAGTTAGCCCCCGGGCGCTGCACACGCGGCTGCCCACCGCCTGTCTTTCATAGAACAACAACTTTTACTGCATTTGTTCGTACTGCAAGATCTAGGGAATTTCAAAAGGAAAACCAATTTATCTCTGCTTGCCTGTCTGATCCAGATACTACTCTGGCACCATTCTAATTTATCCCAACACCACTACTACCACTACCCCCTCCACACTTATCCACTCACCCCCCAACCTGTCCTGTCTATTGCTTGTTTAATGCTTGGATATTGCTTGTATATTGTATATTGCATGTATACTTTTTAGGAACACAGGTAAGCATTGTTCTGTATTTTCGGGATCAACTCTTGGAATAACCTTCTCAACATGCTTTGAATGAGGCTACGCTCAGTCACCAGGAGGTGTTCTTACACATTCTAGATGTAATCCAGAATGTGTAACAGCAGAACCAGGTTGAGAAACAGTTTTCTTAGAACGCAGAAATCCTCTGTCTTTATATTATCAATTCATGTTTTTTTTTTAGACAGACATCTGTGTAAATTAAATGTAAATCTGTAGTTTTGACTAGTTCAGGCTCAATGTTTGATTATTGATCATTTTACTAGTATCCAGACCAATGTGATGAACACACAATTGGGCTTCCGTTATTATTATCATTGTATTATTATAATGCTATTATTAGAATGTTAATATTATCATATTTTACCATGATTAAGTGACAATTTATTTAGTGGATAGGAATTGAAGCGACCAAAAAATGCTGGTATATTTTTAAGATGTACTTTTCTTGTGTAAACAGACAAGTTGTTTATCTGTGCTAAAAATACTTGAATCCTGTGATTAATGCAAGCTTGCTTCATATTTTCCGTTTCACAACTCACTTTACGAGCGGCCACGCCCACTTCCTTGTAATGCTCTCTGAGCGTTAGCCTATCAGGTTTAAGACTGCCGTTGAAGGGAATTTGCCATGGAAACATTATTTGTACACTGTTACCACTGTCTTAGATGGTGACGCAGTCACAATGCATTTTTTCCTGCTCATCTGACGAGCTAATCAAGTCATCTTGAAATTATAGCACAACAGTACAGTTTATTGACGATAGCAGCGTCAATAAACTCCAGTGATGTTGTAGAGCCATGCGCTCTGTAGGGCCTTGAACAGACGTTACATTGCATGAGCCGGCAGTAGCGAGTTGCAACCACACACACACACACACACACACACACACATATTTTTTGTGGCACCTTCTCTTTAACACTAGGCCCGAAATACAGTGAGACCTGGAAGTGAGTGTGATCTCTAGTGAACTGTGTTATCTGAAAAAAAAAGGAAAAATGGCGGCCAGGATTCAGACTGCTTGTAGCACACTACTCTGTAGTGCTAACCAGTGACCCTATGATGGACCATCTCACCAGGCGCTGGCGGCCATCAACGCCACCCGTGGGCATGCCAATGACGGACTGTCCTCCGCTGTGCTGGTGGTGTTCCTAGACTCGGCACGGAGCCTTCCGGTAAGACTACCCTCTCTAGATAGCTTGGCCAGAAATGTTTTTTTTTTTAATATATATCATTTTTACTGAGAGAACAAACAGACAGTCGGAACCAGCCAGTATAAAAAAATAAATTAAAAATAAATAAATTAAAAAGGTTTGATCTTTGAGCTGGTGCCCACTTTAAACACTCTACCACTCACACAGACCACACACGGCGGCACTCTGGCATCCATTTTTGTGGTCCATTTTTGTCTTTTGTTTCTTATTCAGAATTTTTTGACCATACATAAAGAACATACACATAAGGTAAGATTTTGAACATTATAAGATTTCCCAAAAATCATATCATTGCCAAATTGTGACGGATCAGCATTGCACAATCCTATCTCTAATTGTCCCCAAACTACTAACCACTCACAACCTTTTTTATTATTGATTTGTCATTTCTTTCGGAGTCTGTCTCTTTTTTTTTTAAAGAATCTGGGAAGAACCAATGACATTAACCCTCCCATTTTTCACCATAAATAAAGACCATACAATAAGGTAAGATTTTGACCATTATAAGATTTTCCAAAAATCATATCATGCCAAATTATGACGGATCAGCTTTACGATGCACTCCTATCTTTAATTGTCCCCAAACTACTAACCACTCACAACATTTTTTAAAAATAGATTTTTTCATTTTCTTCAAAGTCTGCCTCTTTCTTAAAGAATCTTGGAAGTACCAATTCCATTAACTCCCTGTGCAGTTGGTACCATATGGAGTCTATACAAAAATAGTGGAATGAGCTGTATCTGCCAAACCTGAGAGACTCTGGATAAAAATGCTGCTGCCAATAAACCTTCAATTGTCAAGGACTTCTATTCAAGTCTTACATATAATATATGCTGATTGCTATCTACAAATGGCCAGGATTCGACCTAATAAGCAATCTTGGTGTAGATTTTGTTGATTGCAGAGAGCATGAACTATTTCTTGAGGGTAAAGTAGTCTGCCATAATGTGTCAGTAAAGAAAAAATACAGATTTTTGTTGCCAGCGCTGTCCGAGTGTTGCGTCCATCGGAAAGCAACTCCAAGTCATTGTATGCGCACATGAGCACCCCCCTTGTGTTTGAGGAGCATGGAAGGGCATACCTGCCCCCTTGTCTCTATGTTGTTGACTAGCAGTGTGTGCTGTTGCAGAGCGGCAGGCGCCTGCGTCTGTTTGGGTTGGTGCTGCGCACCCACAGTGTCACAGTGAGTCCTACAGAGTGTTACGGGGAAGCTAGCATACGGTGGCGTCAACAGTTTTAACATTGTATGTTAGCATCACAGGTGTTAGCATTATGGGTGTTAGCTGCACAGGTGTTAGATGCACAGGTGTTAGCGTCACGGGTGATAGCATCATTGGTGATAGCATCATGGGTGCAGAAAGGTAACATGCATGATCATCACTGGCGTTTGCTTCACCGATTTTAGGATGATAGTTGTTAGAATCATGGGTGTAAATCTCACATTTGCTATCACAGGTGTTCAGGATCATGGGTGTTGTTAAACCACAGGTGCTCGCGTCACAGTAGTTGGTAATGTAGGTTAGAACAGTGCTAGATTCACGTGTGTTCTCAGTGTGTTTAGCATCACGGGTGCTAGCTGCATGTGTGTTAATGCGTCAACAATTCTGGGGCGTGTGTACACGCTACTAGCGTGAGGGTGCTGATGTCTGTCTTAAACCTGTGTTGCCTGTATTTTATATTTTTTATCCGTGTTGTCCGTGTCGTTCGTATTACATCACATGCATCACGACTACGTGTGTGTTTAGCATCTAGCAGCTAGCTTAATTTGTGCAAATGCTCATCAGCATCATCAAAGTGGCAACGGCAAACGCTTTAAGTGTGTATGTCATCAAAGGTGCTACCCTCGGGGCGCGCCCCCCAGACCACAAGTCGAGCAGCGTCGCGGGTTCTCATACCCTCTCCGGCATTTCTGCAATGTCTCCACCCGACTCTCCATCCCAGTTTCCGATTTAATTTAAAAAAAAGTGCTACCCTCCTATATTCTTGCTCTCATGGTCGATCTTTTTACTTCTAATCTTTTCTTTTTTTTTTACCTCTAATTCTATTCTGTTGTCTCTCTCTGGTCTATTTTATATTTTTACTACTTTACCCTCCATTATCAACATGTCAAGTAACTCTTTCAGCTGTGCTTGTCTATCTCTCAC
>OMKY01247787.1:0-12541 GCA_900302395.1 Bregmaceros cantori | reverse complement strand
AGTACTTTGTACTTTATACTTTAAAAAATAATTTTGATTACATTTTAGAGCCTGTACTTTTTACTTTCAAAAATACTTTTTGAGTACATTTACCAGCCTATAGTCTTTACTTTACTCAAGTAGATATTTGGATCAGTACTTAGTCTTACTCAAGTTGTTATTTTACTAATGTATTTTACTCTTACTCAAGTAAGAAATTTGGCTACTTTTGCCATCTCTGGATATGAGAAGATGGTTGTACATGATATTTCACCCGGCTGTCCGTGGAGCGAGTACAAGTATAAAATATACATGTATCTCTGATTGGCCTTCCCATATTCAATAAAAACAATAGCGACAGCCAACAATATTATTTATGTCTTCATATTTCTCCAAACAGCAGCAACCTCATCTTGTCACCAAACCTGGACCAGAATAGAGTTGGAGTCAAGGGGCAGCCTTGTCAGAGTCCAACCCTTTATTTGCAATGCGCAACAGGCTTTGACCTCAGTCATCCAGGGAATGGAGAGCCTGAATCACAACACCCAAAACCACATTTTCTTCTCTTTCCTTTACATCAGACGTTGAACTCGGTGACGCCCCAGCCCCAGCCAGAAGACTGCAGTATTGCACTCCTACCGAGGAACCAGGAGAAGAACCGCTTCATGGATGGCCTTCCTCCTGACCGATGCCTGCCTTTCCTCATCACCATCGACGGGGAGAGCTCCAACTACATCAACGCAGCCCTCATGGATGTAAGTGATGATCTGATGATCTTTTTTTTTTTTTTTATGTTCCAGAAAATTCAGAAATGTTCAGCACTCATTCGGTTAGTTTGTTCCCCGTGTATTAAATTATCTGGTTGAGAGAAGTCAGTATTTCTGCTGATTTTTATCCTGATTTAAAAATTCAGCGAGAATTAATTGAGCATTATTTTGTTGCCAATGATCTTGATAATGTTGTTTTCTTTTTTAAATCCCTGCCAACCCGAAGAGAGCAGTCTGTGTGCGAGTGCGCAGTTGCGCACACATCTTTTGTACATAGTCCAAGTCTTAACCAGACTTCAGCCAAATCTACCATATACCAAAAATAGAACTGGACATGATTTCTTGAGCAACATCTAATGTTTAACATTTTCCAAATTGTGTTGGATGTTCATTCACATTTAACCCCGCAAAATATCAAGTTGATGACCACTTGCCGACTTCCGCTAGGCCCTAAGTCCACGTCTTGGCTGAGATCAGGAAAGAATGTATTTCAGTATGAATTTCCGTTGTTTTTTTTCCTTTTAAGAACAGTGTCTTCCCCTGTGGGGTGATGCTGCTGAAACTCCTCCCTGCTAATCTTTGCCACCCCACTCCCGCTCCCCTCTGAACCCTCTGTCTGTGCTATGCCTTGTTGTGTGTTACCGGCAGGAGGAGGCAAATCCAGAAAGTATCTGATAAATTTCAATGATGCGATACACAGACATGCCGATAACAAGTTCAAATGTTTATTTAATATGTTAACATATACTGTGACAAAATTTCATTCAGGAATAAGGACAATAAAAGTAGCTAGCATCGCAAGGAGGGCATAACAGGAAAACGCCACCGAAAATGAATACCTGAATATGAATGAATATATACTGTATACGATGTACCTATCAGCAGTACTATGTCAGCATTGCTTAGCACAATGGACCCAAACGGCAGTGAAGATAGGAAAAATGTCGAAGTGATTAGTTGGCGAGCTAGAACCAACGAATCGTCGACGCATCACACGCCGCTAGACGGTACATTGGGTCTGGGCAAATCAGGCTGACCAATCGAATTGTTCAAATCAAGCCTCCACGCCGCTTGTCCCACGTACTGCGCTGTGACTGGATAACACAACGTTTTTAGAGTCCTGGGAGCTAAGCTATGCTAACAAGGTGAGGTCGAAGGTCATAAAAGAAAGAATTTCAGCGTGAATTTTCGGTGGCATTTTTTCCTTTAAGTCTAGAGTAGTAAAAGTAATGATTGTGAGTATAATCAATGAAAATGCATAGTGTCTGTTGGATGTATATTTCATGACTCGGTGTACAGTAAAAACCCTAACGCAGTGTTGTTACAAATTAAACGCCATGACCCCAAAATGTTTTCTGTAGCTTACAGGTTTGCCCCTTGATGATGTACAATCATTCTCCAATTCATGTCTAATGATGGATCATTGGAAATCTGTGTCCGTCATAAACCCTACATTATATTTTTCAACAAAAGCAGTAATACTTTTAACTTTGACAAAAGTGAATATGTCCTCTCTTTCCCTTGTTTTTTTGTTAGATGGTATGCTTGTCATTTGTCTATCAACAAATGATGATTACTCAACTGCGTCAGATGATTTCAACCAATATGTACGGACGTAATTTATTTTTTTCTCCCAAAATAAAAATTGAGAAATGTTTAAATGTTTAAATGTTTACCGTTAATGTTCCTTTACATTACGTGTGTGTGTGAAAGTTGACAGGTTGTCTATGTTAAAAGGAAAGCGCCACAGACAATTCATACTGGAATGTACGTCCTTTCTCCGTTCGATACATACCGATCTTACCTCAGTGAACTCGATATCGTGCGCAAGCCAGCAGTGCTCCCCATTTGGGCCAATGGGGGAAGGTAGGAGCGAAAAATCTCATTTGATTTTGGGGGACCAAACTTAGTCGTCGGTCATGCAACAGCTGGCAAGCCAGGACAAATGAATCGTCTAGACAAGACTAGAACAATCATTTTGTCTTAAGCAGGCTCGAAAAAAGAAGTTATCACGCACAGCACAGTAGGCGGGACAAGTTGAGTAGCATGGAGGCTAACCGCCTGATTGGAACAAGGCCTCTCTTATTGACCCGCCCGAATCTGGCCGATTATCTAATTTATCTGTCTGGTTAGTCCAGACCTACTGGACCGTCTAGTCGCGTGCGTTGCGTGGACGATGTGTATGTATATGGAAGAACATATTTCAGTCAGGGCTTGACAACGAAATTGTTTTTAAAAAGTTCCATTCTTAACAGTTCATGCAGGCCTGTGTTTAACGTTTTCGTTCTCGGAATGGTTCCGCCACTAAAATATCGGTCCTGACCCGGTTCAGAACGCAAAAATTGTGTTTGTTCTTAAAGTTCCTTATATTGTGCAATGTAAAGTCTAGATATAGTTTATACAGAATATAAACTTCATATAATTAACTTCAACTGCAACTGTATTAACGTGAAAACGAGATTAAAACACCATTACATTCGCTTCCTCGTCTGTCCACAAGATGGAGCCCCAGATGCATGGGGCTTGATGACTGACAGTGAAGGATGGATGGATGCACAACCGGAAAAAGGATCCGGAAATTCCCAGACATAGGAAATGTTCAAATATATAGAGAACAGAAAAAAAATGTTTTTAACCGGTTTTGTGGATTTCATAATGTTCCGTTTCTGTTCCGGAACAGTTGAAGACATATTTTTTCATTTCCGTCTCCTCGTGAGATTCTGCAAAATTCTGTTTGTTTTTGGTTTTCGTACCTTGAACCGGTTCGGAGCCCTGATTTCAGTACGCATTTTCGGTGGCGTTTTCCTCCGAGCCCTCAGGGACTAGTATAAAGGCAGGACGTATAGACTAGGGTGATACTGCTCATCTTTAATTAGAGAACTCACTGTGTGGCCTCCCTAAGCAGCTGGCAGAAGAGTTCCAGGTAAACACTCACTGGATTTGGTTCGTGCCTTCCGTGTCCGCCTGCCTCATGTGTCTGTACGTCCACCATATGTGTGTAACTGTCACCTCAGGGGGCTGTGGTTGTTCATGTTGGCGTTGGGGCAACTTGGGGCTGATTGACTGATCAAATATGTCATCAAGGCCCGTTTATACCCTCCGTTAATAATGGAAACGGACTCTTTTGTCCGGTTCCGTAGGTTTCATCCGTCGCGTTCCGGGCGCAACGGAGCTATATCATAAATACATGGGGGCAGTAGTGAGTGTTTTGCGTGCTCTAACTGTTACGTTTTTTTTTTTATATACATCCCTTTACGGACGGAGGTATAAACACAAACTCCGAGAGCAATGACCAGAACGGAGAGACACATTTCATCCGTCTCCGTAGGGCATAACGAGGGCAGTGGCTTTTTTCAAAGGTTGTTTGTTCGAATCCCGGCTCTGACGTTCTCTGTGCAAGAGTGGTTGAGTGCCTCCCATGGTAGCCACCGCTAGCCTGAAACCAACAAATCGTCCACGCATTGCACGCGACTAGACGGTCCGGTGGGTCTGGACCAGGCAGACAAATCCCTGTTGAGGCCCCGTGAAGGTGGGCCGTGTTCGAATCAAGACATGGGCTCCATGCCACTTGTCACGCCTACTGCGCTGTGATAACTTTATTTGATGTTTTCGATCCAGTCAAAATGGTCGCTCTAGTCACATGCTAGTCGATGTGTGATTTATTTGTTCTGGCTAAACCGCCGCCATCGGTGGCAGAAGTCCAGCAGGCAGCTCTAAACGGGTTCCAGTGTCGGTCACTGTGCTGTGTTTTGTACCATTTTGTGAAGTGGGAGCCCACACCCACAGCGTTAGAAAACCAGTGGTGGAAACATTGCACTGGGTTAATCAGAGATGCAACCAAGTCCCTCGGTCAAGTCCCAAGTCTCAAGTCTTGTTGGGCAAGTCAAGTCCCAAGTCTACTCCAAGTCAAGTCATTATTAACATGCTGGAATTTTACCTGCAGAATCTGATTTTAATAAAGCAGCAAAAACTGCAAACAATGCCATTATAGAAGCCAAACTATTGCTTGCTTCTGACTTTATTAGAATCAGATTCTGGCGCTAAGATTACAGCATGTTAATGATGACTTGACTTGGGACTTGACTTGACTTGCCCAACAAGCCTTGAGACTTGGGACTCGAACGAGGGATTGCATCTCTGGTGTTAATCCACACCCAAATGTTGACGTGGGCGCCTGCGTCCGACACACCGATAATTTAATCTGCCTGGAGTTATGAATGAATGCAGCCAGCCCATTGGTCCAGAAGATCAGAAGTGACCAGAGCTGTGAGTAATTTGGAGTTGTATTTTGTTAATGTTTCGGGCGAAGCGCAGTAGATAATAAGGTAGTCAGTCACAGGGCGTGCTGTAAACTGGCGTGCATTGGAACTTTATTTCATTAGGCTCGGGCAAGTTTGATACATTCCATTTTCAACATGTAAACTTCGATAATGAAATTACGTGTTTCATTTACATGACGGGAATAAGGTGTTAAATACCTCAACATTTTCAGTCGCTATTCTGCGACCTTCATCCGGAGTGGCGTCCAGTTGGCATGGTGACGCCTCAGCTTTATCACTTCCTTGTGGGCGTAGTCTGACAGACGTGAAAGAGTGTAAGCTCCTTCATCTCTGTTAAGAGTAATTTATTAGTAATTGGTTTGACAGAATGAACGCCATCCATCAACTTCGATAATTGCCACGGAATCGAATAATTGTGTGCAGTTTTCCATGGAAATTTAGTATTCATTGAGCATTTCTTAAAAACAATATGTATGAAATGACATAATTAATGGTATGAAAAACATCAAAATAGCCAAAATTGGTCTGATTATGAGAGATCATGAATTCATGTATCCTGTTTTCTCTGTGGTTGCTCTGTGTGAATATTTTGGGTGTTTTGTTTGTGGAAAAAGCACGAGAAATGAAGGAACTCTGCAGGTCACTGAAACCACTAATGGCGATAATCAAAAACAGATCTCCAAAGCTCTAAATTGACAAAACTACCTCGTAATATTTGGGGAAGGTAAAAGAATCAGAAGCAGACAACCCAAATGATGACGCAACCATCTCCAAAGTGTCAGGACTCGACCTACCAACCAAAAAAAGCTGAGCAACACTGGATCGGGGGGAGGCTGGAGAAAGATGACCCCATGTCTGATGCTACGCGGAGATAGTGAAATATGATTGAAGGGTGGGAAAGAGAACCGTCTGCTCTGCCATGTTACCTAGCCTGGCCAGGCCAGAACAAATGAATCATCCACGCATCGCGTGCGACTAGAACGATCATTACCTGCGCCGGGGCGTAGCCGTGAAGCAGGTTATGTTTTTGGTCGCGTTGGTTTGTCCCCTCGATAACTGAAAAAAGTTGTGCACGGATCTGGAAGAGATTTTGCACAGTTGTTGGAAATGACAAAAGAAAGAAGTGATTCAATTTTGCGTGCATTTCTGTAGCCTATAAGTAACATAATCATACTTAATCACCAACTTACCCATGGATAGCTGTGCGGTCACGTGACTAGACTTCCGGGTCCAGGGGCCGCTGGGAAATGTAGTTGGCATCTTCGCCCTTGGTGTCAATAGCAATCGTGCTACTCTACAAACACTTGCATTGATAATGGGTTGCCACACATACTGCTAGCACTAACAGTACTATGTTTTTGTACCACTACGGCACAGGTTTGCAATCTCTGAGTGCTTCTAGTTTGATCCAGATTAAGCAGGATCGAAAAAAGTGTTCAATCAAATCAAAAGTTCTAAAGTCACAGCGCAGCCGGCGTAACAAGTGGCATGGAGGCCCACGTCTCGATTCGAACAAGGCCCGCCTTAACGGCGTGCTGATTGGACCGCCCGCATTGGGGCGACAATCTGATTTGTCTGCCTGGCTGGTCCAGACCCACCAGACCGTCTTGCCATCCGCGCCCCTCATGACTTGCAGCCGTTCCACTGCATGGCCTGGTTCCACAGTCACCGGTCTGGGTGGCTCACCGTCATCATCATGTCATATGCTGGTCTGGGGAAAAGAAACTGGAATCAAACTATTTTGAAACGAATGGTTTGATAAGAACTGCAGCTGTTCAACTGGTAGTACAGGCTGAAGACGCCGTGGATTAAATCATTTCAGTGGTTCAGGAGCCGCAGACTTCCTCCAACGGCCTGCAGAAAACAGGTGCAAAATGTGTCAACAGAAATGTTTTTAGAATGAACGTAATTCTATTCACAACTCTCCCTATGAAGTGTTGGGTTCAGATCGAATTTGTGGATAACATTTGGTAGACATTTAAACATTGAACCTTTTTGCAAAAAAATATATTTAACATATTAACAAATTAGAATTAGGGTTTTCAATGGACTTCAATATTGTGGCAATTCATTTAGAATTTCTTTAGTCTCTTGAGGATAGAGGAAGAGACGGAGAGAAAACTCTCTGATTGATTTCCAATTCAAACTAAAGTTTTGGGCATGTGAAGTTATTTGTTGAAATTATTTTATTAAAGTATTTTATTTTTTTTAGGTTATCCAAAATTGACTCATTAGATTACTTTGAGTTGCTCAAAATAATGTTCTTCCAAACATACAGCAAATAATTTAATGTTTTTTGTTGACGATTGCAGCGTGGTTGTGGTGTTATGAGTTGAACCGCTGCAGGTACAGCAAATCATCTGTTAGGAATAATTTAAAGTTTTTTTTAATCCAGAAGTAATTCCTTCACCAACACTTTCCATTACATGTCCCGTTGTGTTATCTGCTGTTTGAGTACTTTTACTTCATCTTCAGTTGCATCTTCTGTGTGTTCCACCAACTTACATCGTCCACATGGTGTAGAAACCAACCTGTCTTATATCAACCCCTATGCGTGTCCTTATAGAGCTACCGGCAGCCTGCAGCCTTCATCGTGACCCAGCATCCCCTGCCCAACACCGTCAAGGACTTCTGGCGTCTCGTCTACGACTACGGCTGTACCAGCATCGCCATGCTCAACGAGATCGACCTGGCTCAGGTAAGTCCAGAGATCCCATGCTCAACGAGATCGACCTGGCTCAGGTAAGTCCAGAGATCCCATGCTCAACGAGATCGACCTGGCTCAGGTAAGTCCAGAGATCCCATGCTCAACGAGATCGACCTGGCTCAGGTAAGTCCAGAGATCCCATGCTCAACGAGATCGACCTGGCTCAGGTAAGTCCAGAGATCCCATGCTCAACGAGATCGACCTGGCTCAGGTAACTCCAGAGATCCCATGCTCAATGAGGTTGTTGCACGGGGGCCTCGCGGCTTAAAGGCAGGCAGACAGTTTGCGGTCGCGGTCAGGCGAAGAGGCAGCAAGTAAGGCTGTACGATTTTGCTAAAGAATCAAGTCCTGATTTGTCTGTTTTGTCTCAGAAAGGACAAAATATATAAAAACTAGAAGTTTCATATTTCAAACTTTGCAAATTGTGTCAATTTTTTATGAATTAATTAGTGACAACTCACCCTTTAGCTTAGGTTTAATACAATTATCAATTTATCTACATTTTATTCACCCATATAACTTGAAAACAGACCAGTAAAATCATTATTATCAATGTTAAAAAGAAAATATGATTTGACGATTTCACTTTTTCAAAAATCCTCTGAACAAAATAATCTGATTTCGATTTCAAATCATTTTTTTTGGACAGCCCTAGCAGCATATTTGTATAACATTGTCTGTTTAAAAGTCTTCCATTATTGATTTATCCTCGGTAATGTGCTATCACGTGCCAGCAGATGGCAGCATAACTAGGTTGTTACATTTGCCGCTATATAATGGCCAAGAAGTGGAAATAATACCACTTAACCGTACGTATACTTCACCTTACGTGATACCCACAAGATGGCTGCCGCCGCCAAGCCATACCGTCGTGTGCAACAGCCCTATGAGACAGACCTGGCTCAGGTAAATCAAACCAATATTGGGGATAGAATCAAAAGCACGTCTCTAAAGTGCGCCCACATCGGCCGAGCAAAACTCTGCCTTGAGGGGAGTCGTGAAAGGTGAATGAACCCAAACAACATCTGCAGGTGGACCCAAGACCCTAAACAGAACATCATCATAGTACACTTTCTCCGCCTCTAGCAGACTGTGTACCAGATATGGGCAGAGTAGCCATAAAAATTACTCAAGTAAAAGTATTGTTACCTCAGCAAAATATTACTCAAGTAGGAGTAAAAAGTAGTCATCCAAATAAATAAGGTAAATGTAAAAAAGTATTCCACAAAAAAGTTACTTAAGTAGCGAAAGTACTGAATAACTTTCATTTTAAAAATGAATTCAAAAAAATTAATAAAAAAAAAATGATCGCCCGAGAGAGAGAGAAAGCGCCCGAGAGAGAGATATGACATCAACATATGCGCCAACCGGTGTCGCTAAAGGCAGATTTAATGTACCGAGTACTTTTTACTGACATCTCAGTAAAAAGTAGTTTTTTTTCACCTCAAATTTACTCAAGTAAAAGTGGAAAGAAACTTGTGAATAATGTACTCCAAAAGTAAAAAAGTACACAAAAAAAATTGTAACTGAGGAAATGTAATGCGTTACTGCCCATCTCTGCTGTGCACCAACAGGGGTCAGCTTCCTCCAGAGGCTCCGGTTCGGTGTCATTCTTTTGAGGGTCGTCCGGTCAAGTCCTGACTATTCGTAGATGTTGTCGCGCCATCTTTTGGGTTGTCTTCCTCTATTTCTCTTGCCGACCACTGATCCTTCAAGGCAGAGTTTTTGCCAGACCTATTTGGAATCTCTTGATGTGTCCGTAGAGTTAAAGGGTTCTGCTTTTGATTATTGTCACTATTGGTTTGAGTGAGGTTAGTCTACAGAGTTTTTATTTCTATGTGGTTTAAGGCGGTGTCCTGTCATCCATCGCATGATGTGAACAACACTTGATCGAATGAACCAGTACAAGCAGAGACTTTATAATATAGTTATAAGATACTTTATTTAGTCACACATATATACAAGTACAGTGAAATTCTTCCTCCGCATTTAACCCATCCCTGAGGAGCGGGTGGGGGGCCAACTCCAGTTCTGAGCCAGTACCTTGGCCCAGGGGCACTGACTGGAGCAAGTTAACTAGTTTGTTTGGTGGTGAGGGAAACCGGAGTGCCCGGAGGAAACCCACACAGACACAGGGAGAACATGTAAACTCCAAACAGAAAGGACCTGTCCGGGTTGGGATTCGAACCCAGGACCTTCTAGCTGTGAGGCAGCGATGCTGACCACTGGTCTGATAAGATCTGTGTGTTTGGTCCGTGCAGGGCTGTCCCCAGTACTGGCCAGAGGAGGGCGTCCTGCGCTACGGCCCAGTGCAGGTGGAGTGCATGTCGTGCTCCATGGACTGTGACATCATCAGCAGACTCTTCAGAGTTTGTAACCTCACCAGGGTGAGTGTGACCACTACACACTGGCCGTGTCCCAAATCGCTCCCTCGCCTAAGTTAGGGGGCGTTTTTAGAAAAATATAGCCATAGTAACGACTAGGGGTGTAAATCGCACCCATCATGGCGATTCGATTTACCACAAGAATTCACCACGATTCGATACGATTTTGTTATGATTATTATTATTCTTTTAACCCAACAGGCTAGACAATGTTTCAATTTTGAAATAAATCAATGACAGCTGTAATATCATTATACATTTATTTAGACTGTATATAAACACTTACAGTCTACGGCCATGGCACACACGCCATGTTTGTGTTGGTGTGTTAAGGAAGCGAGGACGGCGGCAAATAGGTTTTGGGGAGCAAATGGACAAAATTAGACGAGAAAAATGATCGATACTCTTGCGAACGTATCGATACATTGTATTGACAGCTGTTGTATCGATATATCGATACTAAATCGATATTATTTACACCCCTAGTAACGACTAACGAGTAAGGTATCTCTAAAAAATGTAACTAGGACAGGATCACCTGTCAAGGGGAACTAACTCATTAGATTACAAAATTGCTCCTTGTGTCCTCTCTCAGCCACAGGAGGGCTACCTGATGGTGCGACAATTCCAGTACCTGGGGTGGGCGGGGCATCGCGAAGTGCCCGCCTCCAAGCGCTCCTTCCTCAAACTCATCCTGCAGATCGACCAATGGCAGCGCGAGGGCGAGGAGGGCGAGGGACGGACTATAGTGCACTGTCTGTAAGTGTACTATCGTACTATATCAGTGTACCGTTGATAACCATGTTTGTCTTAGCCTGGCACGCCCGAACCAACGGATCTTCCACACATCGCACGCGACTAGAGCAAACATTGGGTTTGGTCTCGAGCGTACCAAAAAAGGGTGTGGTGAAAATCAGTTATCCAATCAGAGCACAGTAGGCGGAGCAATTGACGACGGTGCTTCTTGGTCAGGTAACGTACCAAACTCCGCCCATATCTTGTCTCACAGAGAGAACCTCCCTAATTTGTTAATTCGCTCGAGACCAGACCCAATGCTCGTTCTAGTCGCATGTGAAGCGTGGACGCTTAGTTGGTCCTGGCTATGTTTGACTAAGTTTAGATGTAGTTAATACAAAATGTATTTAATTTATTAAATATATTTTGTATTTATATTATTATTAACGTTGATATAGTGCATCTGGATTAATGTGAAACCGGGTTTAAAACTCATTAACGCAGTTGAAGAAATCTTTTTTTCGTTTTCGAGCTTCATAAAATTCTGTAAAATTCTGTTCATTTTCGGTTTTCGCTCCTTAAATGGGTTCGGAGCCCTGGTATTGTGGTACAATGTTTTAATTTGTTTTGGAAATGAATGAATACTATGGAGCTGATTAAGGATAAATGTGTGCCTCTAACGGAGTGTCTATTGTTCCAGTAACGGTGGCGGTCGTAGCGGCGTTCTGTGTGCCAGCAGCATCGTGTGTGAGATGGCCAAACGTCAGAGTGTGGTGGACGTGTTCCACGCCGTCAAGACCCTCCGGAACAGTAAACCCAACATGGTGGACACGCCGGTAGGTTCTACTGTCTCATCATAATGACATGGTTCTGTTTCATCATAATGACATGGTTCTACTGTCTCATCATACTGACATGGTTCTACTGTCTCATCATAATGACATGGTTCTACTGTCTCATCATGACACGGTTCTACTGTCTCATCATAATGACATGGTTCTACTGTCTCATCATAATGACACGGTTCTACTGTCTCATCATAATGACATGGTTCTACTGTCTCATCATAATGACATGGTTCTACTGTCTCATCATGACACGGTTCTACTGTCTCATCATAATGACATGGTTCTACTGTCTCATCATAATGACACGGTTCTACTGTCTCATCATAATGACATGGTTCTACTGTCTCATCATAATGACACGGTTCTACTGTCATCATAATGACATGGTTCTACTGTCTCATCATAATGACATGGTTCTACTGTCTCATCATGACACGGTTCTACTGTCTCATCATAATGACATGGTTCTACTGTCTCATCATAATGACACGGTTCTACTGTCTCATCATAATGACATGGTTCTACTGTCTCATCATAATGACATGGTTCTACTGTCTCATCATGACACGGTTCTACTGTCTCATCATAATGACATGGTTCTACTGTCTCATCATGACACGGTTCTACTGTCTCATCATAATGACATGGTTCTACTGTCTCATCATAATGACACGGTTCTACTGTCTCATCATAATGACATGGTTCTACTGTCTCATCATAACGACATGGTTCTACTGTCTCATCATGACACGGTTCTACTGTCTCATCATAATGACATGGTTCTACTGTCTCCTCATAATGACACGGTTCTACTGTCTCATCATAATGACATGGTTCTACT
>OMKY01247777.1:0-15878 GCA_900302395.1 Bregmaceros cantori | reverse complement strand
TTAAATGCGGCCAAAGAAGAAAGAATATCGCTGAATTTCAACCAATAACAATTCCCAGATAATTCTAGGCTGACACATGTGTCACTGTGCACCCACTAACGTCACTGATCAACAAATCTTTTACTAGCAGCACTTTCCCGGACTTGCATAAAAAAACAGCGTGGTCACCCCAATACACAAAGCAATGACCTCCCAAGCATCTGCCCTGAAATCATGACGCAAATGTATGCAGATGACACAGTTATCCTGGCCTATGGGAAAGACATGGCCGAAATCAATAAAACCTTAAATGGTGCCCTAAGCAAGATTGCAAGCTGGTTAGAAACAAACCATCTTGCGCTCAACGTCAAAAAAACAATGGCTATTCTGTTTTCAATCAGAGCACTCACATCCAACCAAAACATGACCATTACGGTCAATGATGAACCAATCCAAATTGTCACCGAAACTAAATATTTAGGTCTCATCATTGACAGTCGCTTAAATTTCGAAAAACATGTCAAAACCCTCTCCCACAAACTGATAAGAACACTAACACTTTCAATTATTCTCTACTAAATAGAAAAACGTCCTTTGGACATAACTCGCTCTCCTTCGTCGGCCCAAAACTTTGGAACAATCTGCCACCGGAGCTCAAAGTCCTGAACCCTAAGAGCTTCACCGAAGCCATCAAGCAGATCCTACTAGTAAGCAAACTTGCCAACACTAGAATTGCCCCCAGCCACCCCCCACCCCCTGCTACTGCTATGCAAAAATAAAAATAGAATGATATGAACACACTATCTTGTCCCTAACCTCCACCATGTGGAGAACAAATATTCCTTTGAAATGTGCAAATCAATATTTATTAATGGTGCCCCAGCAGTTGGCGAAGGTTATGTGATCACTTTTGGAGGCTGTCTAGGATAATACATTCACTTATTTTATTTTTAAATATTTATTTTGTGATCCTTTTCTCCTCTCAATAATGTTTGTCCATTTGTCTTCATTAATGCTGCCTTCATCACTATTGTGGGTTAGTTGTTGGTTTTTTTTTTGTGCATTTTGGTGCATAAATGAAGAACTGCGTGTTTTAATTGGGTTCACCAGAATTTCCTCACTTAAATACATTTTAAAAATAAAAATGCAGCTTATAGCCAAGATTGTTTGGACAAAGAAATACCTTTTAGTATAACACGTTTAGAATATGTTGTAATGCGAGGCTGCCCCCTCGTGGAGGGGCTGGGGGATAGCGCTGAACCAGATCGGCAACAGACTGAGCTCAGCCATTTGCCAAACTCCGTTCAGACTTTATTTATAGGGACGTGTCGGCACATACCAAGTGATCAACGGGGCAGGCCCACAATGCACTGCGCCGTGCATTCACTACAATGTTTATATGTCTTGAGCCCTAAACTAATGCAGAGGATTTGGCTCATAGCTAGGACATACCTTTCTTGTGAGTTAGATCGAAGGAAGGCTCTGTAGGGGAGGAACCCGGATCGGGCGACAAACAGAATTCCTCAGGGGGTTTCTCTGTCAAGGAGAAGTAGTCGAGAAGCAGCTCACTGTACGAAGGGCCACCTAAAGGTCAACACCCACAGTTAAGCACAGGGCTGAAAGCGTCAAGATCTGACCCTTAGCCCTCAATGCATTGTTCATTTCTTATTTCTAAATTATTGAAATTCATTGGTGGGTTGGAGTCCCATCACTGCTGATCGAGCCACCCCTCTCATCATATCCAGGTACATGTTTTAATTTTGTGTGTATATTACTTTTTTCCCAACAAAACCCCAAACACAGTTTGATGATTATATGATATTTTGAAAATAGGGACGAATAGCAAAATCGTAAATCAATCATATCGTGAATCGTCCCAGGCCTAGTACAGTCAGCACACTAATGTGGACAAAGCAATGATACAATTTCTGGCTAATTATCAACTATGCAATTTGTCACCCACTAATTTTCATATTTGATTAGTCAGTGATTAAGTATTGAATTGTTCCACCCATACATGATACACACAGACACACACACATTTATACTCTTCTACGCTGCTACACTATGCTGCACTGTTAGAAATGCTTCAGAAATGCGATGTAACATTATTACATCACACCCATAGCATTGCTTATGGCATGTGTATGAAAGAAGCGGTGGGAGGTGGCGTGGGATGTGTAATTTCAGTAATGATCTATGATACTCATCATCATTAGACAGTTAGTAGTGAATTAATTATGTTGCCAGCTTGATTGGCCACAACATGAGAACGATCGAGATACACCTGTGGTGGTGTATAAAATGAAAAGTATTGAGATTTCAATACACTTATCACAACACAAGAGCAGTTTGTGCTTTCTACTTGTTTTTTCCCTGTTCAGGCAGTGCTCATGCAGTGTATGGACTGCAGTACTGCACTCAAGGACAGGCTGAGTGTAGTAATACGGAAATGAAATAGTTTCTCACGCAAGTCTGATATAGTTGTATGAGAATGTGAGCGACATACAGATCAATTTGACTTTAGAGTCGATTTTAGTATTAGTATTAGTGATGATTTTAGTACTGTTACTAAATGTGTGTTAAGCACCATTGCGCTTGGGGGCGTGGCCGGAGGGGGCAGAGTCGTGGGTGGTTGGCAGCGGTGGGAAATCAAAGACGTTGCGTCTGTTGGGGCGCCGGCTTGTCTTAGAACGGGACGAGGAGGATGAGGAGGCAGAGTCTGGAGAGCGCTCCAAACCCAGCGGATTTCTACGGCGATACTCGCGCCATTTTAGTGCCTGGGGGGACAGGTGGTGATGGGCTGGTGATGGCGAAGGGTAACGGGTGGGGAGTGCAAGGTATAGATGGGGCATCAGGTATATGGGTAGAAGATATGGAGCCGTAGGGGTGGGATTTGCACAGGGTACGGTAAGAGGTGGGTATGCGTAGGACATAACGTAAGTTAATTTGGTTATTAAAAGGATTGAAAGCAGTGCAGGCAAGGGGTATCGGACGGATGAACGTAGCAGGGACATGGTTTGCAGGGACACGGGGAAGGGTAAATAATAATGATTTTTTTTTTCACTCAAAGAAAATTCAACAATAATGAAAGGTGCAATATGGGTAATGGACAAAAGGAGGGGAGGAGAAAGAATCAGAGAATATGATTAGATACACTGTTTTGGCTGTGCCCGTTCCCTGGGGATATGAATGAGAAATTGTTAAAAGTAAACAGCTAGTCGAAAGAAATGAAATGACATCACACGTTACCATGCCGGCATCCAGGACCCAGGCTTCCATCTAATAGCCTGTGATCTAGCGTGCTGCCCAGAGACGACAGCACCTCTCTGGGGACAGTCCGGTGGTAGCATGAGCCTGGAGTCGGTGACAATGCAGGCAGTGGCACGGAGCTGCTGCTCTGAGGCATCTGATGAAAAGGGGTCGGATCAAGAGGGAGGGGTGGCAGGCCCGACGACGAGGACGGACACGATTGACTGTATAAAGGAGCTGATCGAGGGCTGCGGGGCGTGCAGGTGGAGCAGGTACCAGAACTCGCTCCCTCCACATGGTGTTGGACAGGCGAGTAGCTTCCCAGCGGGGACGGCCGGACAGACTCTGGAGCCGGGCCTCCTGCAGGCCCCAGGCGATTTCCTTGGTGTCGAGAGAGCACGTTGTCTGAGTCTTCATTCTCTTCACTGCCCAGGGATCCTATGGAGATAGCAATGTGCGTCATTCTTTACATTTCTTGGAGCAAAGACTTGGGATAATAGGTCAAAACATAATATATTATGTTGACTAGTAAACTAGTTCACCTCGTTAAGAATAATAAATCCACTTTACCAATTATATCTCATAAAACTGGGAGTTGAAGCAAAAAAATGGTAATTAGTTATAATATGGATTGCCAGATCCAAGTAATGCATGTCAGTGAAATAATGGTAAAAGCAAACTATGGTAATGTACCCAGCATTGGGTTCAGCACTACATTTCTCTGTCCCACATTAGGCAACTGAATGTACCACATTATTAAGCGACAAAAAAGATAGGGCAATCCACCCTACTTCTAGTTATTGCCCTCTATAAGTAGGGTGGGTTGCCCTGATGTGGGACATTGCCCCCCCCGTTAGATTCAATGGGGGAAAATGTCCCACATTAGGACAATCCACCTACTTTGTAGATCATCAGTAAACTATTAATTAATGATCTGTTAATGACATCATTCAGTGTTTGTTAACACATAAATGATGTATAAATGTCACTTGTGTTTTCTATTTTTTTTTCAAAACCATTAAACAGACTCCACATAAACCAACATTTAAAAGGTAACAGCAATACACCTGATAAATTAAGCCAAATGAATACAGTGTTGTCATCTGTAGCCATTGTGGTAACCTCTTCTGCTCAAAAAACACACCGACTTACTTACCATCAAGACAAAATGAGCGGAATTGCATCAATACCAATCCAAAATGTGTGTAATTAATTTTTACCGATTACTGTGTGTGTATGTGTGTGTGTGTTCCCGCTGAGGTCTGCTGACCTGTGGTGCTTTGGGCCTGAGTCCCAGATGTGGACAGCCCAGCGAGAAGCGGCCGTTGGGTTTGTTTGGGTTGTTGTGATGGTCTGACCCCCAGGGGGTGGTGAAAGGAGAAGGGCTGGATGGGAAGCGTGGTGGGCCGCTGATCTTTGGAATAGCGCACCGCCTCCATGGAGTCGTCGCTAGACACCCCTGCACGGCCTGAAAAAAAAATCAATGTGTTTTTTAATCTGTGTGCATTTTCAATGACAGCAGTGTTAGAAGCAATGGTGTGAAGACACTGCATTGCCTTGTTCTTCCCAGCTTTTCCCTATGTGGGGTCGCTGTTGTGAATTCTGTATTATCCTGTTGATGATCACTCTGTCGTCCCCTTTTACCGTTTCCTTGTATTTTCACTTGCATGCTTCTCTTCCTACGTGCTTTTCTCCAATTCATACCAAGTGTTGGTATGTTGATTGGTTTATTTGTTGGTTTGTTTGTCTGTGAAAATATTACTGAAAAACGTTATGGACAGATATTCATGACAATCATCTCAGGTTGGTTGGCCAAAAGGTGAACACAGCTAACTGTGTAATCAGCAACGCTATCACACAAAAGCTTCTACGAAAATAGTTTGCACGTTTCATGAGCTGGTACACTATTAGAATGAACTGCTAAGCTGCCAAATATCAATACCGTTACCTTTGATTTCCTGATCTCTTGGTTCTTTGAATGTTCTGACGTGTTTACAGGGAGTCCAGAGCTTGTTTTGGTGCAGTGTGAATCAGTGCAAGGCAGCAGTGTGTCAGTGGGTGACTAGGGGGCAGCACAGCAGCATTACACAACAAGCTGTTTATACTGGCCAAGCGTGCTCGCTGCAGTGTCGTATTACTGGTGCGGGAAGAAGTGTGACGGTGGGGTTCAGTGAGGGTGAAGGTGGCATGTCCGTCTTTGGCCTTCTCTTCCTACTCACCCATTGTTAAACAGTTTGAAGATAACTTAAGTTACATGTGTTTCGTAAGTTAATCATAACATGTATTACTCAGTGTGGATACTGGCAAAATTATATTGCGATAACACTGGTAATGGTCTTTCTTCCATAACATTAAAACAGCAATTCCCATTTTTGGGACTGTAATAGCAGCTCAGATGAGTTGTCTTCGCAGAGGAAATGCCCAGACTTGATACGGGAAAATGTCTAGCGGTTTAATTTATTAGCTGGGCTAGCTAAGCTAAGGAAACAGGCCAGACATGCACATTTAAGGACTATCACTGATTTATAGCTGGGACGAAACATCTAATGATGTCACAGCTTGTAGGCAATCAAGCAGGCGTGACTCCACACATTACATTTCAGTAACAGGGACATATTCTTAGAAATTGAATTATGCCTTTTACTCGCCTTGACAAAATGATCCCGTCATTAGAAGTGCTGTGCCATTTCACTCTCTTCAGAAAGGACCTAAAAGTGTCTAATTTTGTGTTAATTACGAGGGCTGTCAGGGTCTTCCTCGACATTGCCCAATGCGTGAATCGTTAGGCTGTAACACAAAAGGCTACAACCAAGTGTATATGCCTACTGAAACCCAAATAGTGGTGTCTATGTAGTCTGTATCAACACAGACTGCCATCTAGAGTAGTTGGTGAAGACTTTGAGAGAACCTTCACTGTCCACTCATACCATACTCTTAATCACTCATCATAAAACATTCTTTTTACATTCCATGTAACTTCTTATGGTGCGTATAGTGTTATTAAATCAGTGAAGAACATATTTCAGTATGATTTTTCGGTGGTGTTTTCCCTCAAGTCTAATAATGCATTGTACTGGGTCGGCCTGCAGTCTAGTGCTTTTTAGCCAAAACATTGCTTGATTAATCACGATTACTCTACTACTTAAGATAGTGAAGTGCAAACATTTATTATTCATTACTAACCCTAAGAATGAGTCAAATGTAATATTTGCCCCTGTACATTCATAATTGATCTTCTTCTGATTTTTAGTAGATTACTATAAAAGTCGATAGCCGCTGGCCTCATCATCAATCCCTAGAGTTGTTCATACCTTGAGCTTGGCTCTCCTTGCAGTTGAGCATAAACGGATCCTGGCGGTCCGTTAAAGGAGACAGAACGTTATGTCCCTCAAAGTCATCCAGATACGGCAAAGGGAACTCATCCAGAGATGCTCCGGGCCGCCTCGGGACCATGACAGCACCAGCCGAAATCCCTGCCTTTGAGTTCGGGGAGCCACCGCTCTTTTTTTTATTCCTGGCGATCTCCGCGAAAGAGGTGACGCGGGGTGGTGGAGGTGTGCCTTGAGCTACCGTTTCGCTGAGTCCGACAGGACAGCTGAGCATGCGCTCCAAAGAGCCCAGTCGTGTGCTGCCGTGCGGGGCTTGCCCACCGAGGTTGCGGTCGTAGCTGCGGGAGCGGATGCGGTGGGCTGAGCCAGACTCGCTGTTGACGTACACTTGGCCCTCGATGGTTGTAGTAATACCACAGTCGCCTTGCCCCTGGATGGTAGTATGTTCTTCTTTCTCTTCCTCTTCATTTGGCTGAAACAATATTATAATCTGAAGTTATGCAACATGACTGTGTTTCGGCATATATAAGACAACAAAGATCGGCACTGCATATGTATTCTGTAACACAGCCATCCCCACATCCACATTAAATCATTTACACTTGCTTCAACTTTCAAAGTAGTAATTTTTAAAAATATCCAGACCCCATTCCTCTTCACACTGCAAGCATCGCATGACTTTGGCAATGCCGTTTGACAGGGAAACAAGTTTCTCTTTTGACCTGTTCAAGTGGATGGACTCTTTAGCAACAGCAGTGATCAGCTTGTCCACTTTCACTTCTGGTGCACAGTGTCTGGAAGATTGTTTGCAAACACGCAACAGCTGGAACGGCTATGGCCTAAAATGATTATGATGGTATACCATGCAGTATTATGATAAGTCAATGGCAAGTTAAAAACAAAACAACCAAAGATCCCACTAGATAAGCGGATCAATCACTAAATTGCTAAGATATAACAATGTTGAATCTAAATGAATACAGGCCAGGGTATTTTTCTTAATAATTTATAACTAATATATCCAGGTCTTTTTTTTTTAAATCAGCAATTTAAATTTCAGCAGAAAGAAAATATGTATAACCACTGCTAACCCAGTAATCGTATAAAAGAAGAAGTTGTGAAGCAGTACTTTAAAAGGGTTTCGAAACAAACAACATTGACATTTTGACATTTTTTTTGTGGTCAAGTAATCAAAATGAATAAATTACTTCCACTCGACTTACCGCCATCTTGGGGTCGTTGCAGGGCTTGAACAGGTAGTACTCTCTGTGTTGAGATGCCGCGGGGCTGCCCTTGCTGTGGTCCTCAGAGCAGCTGGTGGCCGAGGAAAGCACAGGGCTCGGCGACGACTGAGAGGACAGGTCGCACGTGACCAGCTTGTAGTAGTTCTGGGTGGCTACCACTAGTCGTGCCTGGCTCTGGAGGCACGATGTCAGGTCGCCCGACGACCCCGAGCACGGAGGCTGAAGCTATATTGGGGTTGTCACAATGATAGAATTTCACACTTGACACCAATACCATGACACAGGGGCTGAGGAAAACATTTGTTTAAAAACACCCAAAATATGGGAAGAGGCTTAGCACTTAAATCTTGGCACATTTTTATTGAGACGTTAACATCTGAGCTAGTGAAATGTATCTTGAAAATAAAGATATTTATACCACTCCTGACTATTAGACAGCCCCATCTCCCAAACCAGAAATCAAAGGCTTGGAATGATGGAAAGTTGGTTTCATTTCAACACGTGGCAAAGATGTCCACTAGCCACACCCCACACGAGAGAAGGTAGCTAGTAAAGAGGCATCGGAGACATTGGCTGTGTCCGAAATCGCTCCCTATCCCCCATATAGTGCAACCCAATTTCAGGACTTGATAAGTCAGTGTGTGGGATACTTTTAAATAGAAATCCCTCAGATATTTATTTAAAAATGTAATCAGTAACATATTTCTATTATCACATTGTAAAATTTACAAAAGCTTTTCGTTTCTTTTAGACTTCGTCCCAACTTCCAATATAACTTCAACAAAACCTTTTTTTTTTTCAGTTGGGATCTGGGGTGTAGACCCCCTGGTGGGGTATGCGACTGTTCATGTTGAAAGACAAAGCGGGCATAATTAAGATATCAATCTACCAATATTCATAGGTTCCACAAATAATAATGATGGAATTTCAATTTCAACTACAGTAATTATATATTTTGTGTTATGTAAAGTAGTTTAGTGTCGTAGTGTAGTTTACAATCGTATATTGCAATTCCTCTCTTTTTAAATAACCATACAGAATATGGCTGATAAAATGATACCAGATGTATGTACCTGCATGGATTACACATCTTTGAAGTTGCAAGTATCATAGTTACCACATTCAGAATCTGATTACAGTAATTGAATTTGAATTGAGTTTTGTCACTTCCCGGTTCAGTTAACAGTTTACTGTGCCAGGAACACGCTTTGTAGTCGCAGCCATTGTGCTACCTGTTGTGAAGCTTAAGAAGAGAATTTCTCCTGAAGGGACAATAAAGACTAATGGTACGTTTCCACAAGAATGCACATCGGTGCAATGTCTGCACTACACACATTCCAGACTGGGAGAGGCGGGGCTCTAAGAACAGTAGGTATTGAGCGAAATGGGTTTCTCTGTTCAACTACCGATAGTTAAGATAGTTAATATCAATCAGGGTAATAATTAATATGTCAAGGTGATACAAATTAGCTGTAAATGTGACAGCCAGAGTTTGGAATTTTACAAAATATTGTAAATAACACTCAAAACTACAACAAATCTCAAGGTCATTGATTATCCACATCTATTGTACATTTATATTAGATTTGGATTTTCAATTTTATTTTTGTTCTCTTATAATAACAACATTTGTTGGAGATGTTTTAAGAAATTTTGTCCACCACCAATATCCATCAAAGGCTAAATATGGGGAAGAACGTGCCATCAAATGGCTATAACAAAAAACAAATAATCAAGGCAGAGGCACATTTGCCTTTGGGTGTAGTTGAGTAAATGTGACGGTTTATAAATTAATCAATCATCATTTTTGTCATTAATTTCGGACGTGCGTGATCATGGACATGAACACATTCATATTTTAGAGGAATGTGACATTCATTTTTGCTTGATGAATGTAGTATTGTGAAGGCGCCAATTTTGTTGGTTCTGCACCATTCTCAATCAAAAGCGATGAACACCGGTACCATTTTTAGAATCTAACAGCCAATAAGTCCCTTGTTCAGCACAGAGAGCTGGTTAGCAAACAGTGTGCGGTCCAAGTCTATGGCAGTACATGACAGGGAACATGAACTGAGCAGACTACAGCTGGACGCAATAAGGAGATGGCACACAATAATTAAACATTAATATAATGCTAATATGCTACCATTATCATAGGATGTGAATTTGTTAACAAATCTATCTAGCCAATAGGTTCAGAGCCATTTAGAAACACTGTTGAAAGTGAACTTCCCCAACACTGCCGACTACGCACCTCCGGGGGCTGGTAGTTGTTGCAGTTTGCGTCAAGGTCGTGCAGCCCCAGAGAGGTGCTGGGATGGCGGGTGGAGGAGCCAGACGAATGGTGCTGGTCTTCACGGGCCACCAGGAAGAGCGGGTGTCCTCCCGAGTTCTGTTGCTGGACAGGTTCGCTTTGGGAGGGGTGGAGGTCGAGATAGAAGGCCCCAGAATCCTTCTGGGGCGATAGAGAGTAGGTGCTTGACTGATCTTTGGAGAAGTTATTGTTGGTAGTGCCCGTTTTGTTCATCTTGTTGTAGATGGCACTGAAGTTGACCAAAACCTGTTGGAAATGAGGAACGATGAATTGTAATTCGAAGATTAATCTGATATCTACAATCAATTTGTCAGGTAGAACCATATAAGTGACTATAATTAAACGTATATCACGATTTCAACTAACTCGGTTTGTACCAGCCAAACTTTTTTTAGACCAACACAAGGATGACTACAGTTACAGTGACTACTGAAGACACATTATAACAAAACATTTAAATCTAGAAGCACTTGTGCTGCCCAGTAGCTCAGTTGGTTAGGCAGAGCGCTGGAAAGCACACATATGCCTCAATGGCGCGGTGAGTTGGTGGTTCGAATCTCGCCACCGACGTATTTCGGTGTCTGCCCCCCCATCTTCACCTGTTTCCGCTAACCCTAATAAATAAAGCTTGGAAAAACAGCCTGAATGGGCTGGAAAACATTTAAAAAAATAGAAGCACTCAGAGATTGCAAGCCTGCACCATAGTGGTACAAAAAAAAAATAGTACTTTTAGTGCTGGCAGTATGTGTGGCAAGCCATTATCAATGCAAGTGCTCTTAGGGTAGTAGCCTGGCGAGCCAGAACCAACGCATCGTCCACGCATCAAACATCGCTAGACGTTTGTACTAGTTATGAAGCTGACGGTGTTGGACCTAACCATTCACTCAGATTTTTGCATGGAAACGTCTCATAGACCACCCCGTGAAATGGGAACTTTCCATCCATCTATCTGCAGGTGTTGGTGATTAAGTATGATTATGTCGCTCGGTGCAGCCACGCGGCCACGCGGCGTGGCGTCACTATGGAGAACGGGGATTGTTCTCCATAGCAATAATGAAGCATGACTATTATGTTACTTATAAGCTACAGAAATTCACCAAAATTGAATCACGTCTTTCTCTTGTCATTTCCAACAACTTCTGCAAAATTTCATCCAGATCCGTGCTCAACTTTTTCCAAAAATATCACCTGCTCCGCCCCGGTGCAGGTAAAAATTGTTGAGAAAAAGGAAAAAAATGTAACAACAATATTGGGCAACATTAAATTTGAACGATGACTTGAAAAACTATATTGGATGTTTATTGGATGTCAGTTGCAGCAATGACCCTACTTTAATGCTGGAGTAAGCCACAATGGCCTCTGTGAAGTGGATTTGTTAGAGGACAACAGAACGATATTGATGTATCAACCAGTTACAATGATGGGTTCCTGAATTATTGAGCTATTTCATTTAACTATTTTCTTTCTTTGCCTTCTAATCATAAAGATAAAGATTTGCTCAGATTAGGTTTGTTGTATAGCTATGGTAATTATGAATGCATGGAGCAAACAATTCAAAATGGAAGTGAAATGATTAACTTTAAGCAATACATCCCAGCTATAAGACCCAATTGCTAAAAGGTTTACTATTCGTTTAATGATATGGAAACACAAAGTTGTCCTCTTCAAGAGGTGAACCATACTCACCCCATCAGAGCTGTTGCAGGATGAGTCGCTGCCATATTCATGCGGCCCCAATTCAGAAAACGTGTCTACATGGACAAAGTGGTTGTGGTAGTCTTGAGTGTGACGGCAGGAGGAGTGCACCGCCTTGTGGCCACTCCGATCGCTCACTGTGCGATGCTGTTCTTGGTTCTGGACCGTGTCATCCTCGTCATCATCCTCGGCCCAGTCGTGTTCCACGCAGTCCATCGACACATTGGAGCCGCTGCTGTTGAGCCGCCGCTGGCTGTTTAGATGTCCCACGTAACGGAGGTCATCCAAATGACCCGAGAGGTCAGAGGTCATGCCCCCGATAGACTCCTGACTCTCCCACGTCTTCCCCAGGTGAAGAGGTGTGGGCGTCAAGTCCAAATCATGCAGGTGGAATGGGACTGGAGAAATAATACAAGGAATAAGCAATGGCACTACATAACAGATACATTGTGTAGGGGAGAATGGGGATGGTTCTAACAGTTTCTGTTTGAGCAAGTGTAACTCAGTTGTTGTTGTTGGAACTCGAGGTCTCCAAATTTTACATATGGTACCCATGTTTGTCCGCTGTAAATGACTTTTACCACACAACGGATTGTGTAAATTATTGTTAAAAACAAAGAGGTATGTTGTTACAACCTACCCCAATAGCAGGGTGGATTCTAACACTACCACGGGATGGATGTAACAATGAAATTATTATACTAGAAAAAAAAATAGAGTTGGGTAATGACAGACTACAGCTAATGAGATTACAATAATCACATGACAAAAATCTGATTACATGCACTAATGATTGTGAAAATGAAATTGAAGACATCCATTGCCTGTGTCTGTGTGACAGGGCTTAAAATTAACGGCAACCCGTCGCCCCGGGGACCCAATAAACTAACATGGGGACAAACAATTTTTGACCTCGGGACACCCCCGGGATGATGAAAAAAAAAAAAATCACTTGGTTTGCGCAGCAGCCAGCGCAGCGCGCGCAAACAGAGCGCAGGCTAACCACGGAGCGCGAAACAACCCCCCCTGTGTGGTAAGTGTATTGCAGCGGTTCTGTCATGTGGAATACTGGTATTATTTTGGGAGGCTGTTATTTTTCTTGAGTCGACTCGAAAAAACTTGCATAATATTTTATTTTTTATTTGTTCTGTTTTATTATTATATTTTATATCCTTTAATTTGACTTTAACTTAAAATTATTTTTTTTTGTTATGTACATTTAAAATATGATTTAAATCGACTTGATTTTGGTTTGGTTTGAATCTATTTGGAAGTAATCCAAAAGTGATCCGTTACGTTACTTTTAAAATTGGGTAACTGGATTACGTTACAGATTACAATTTTCAAGCGACTGTAACGGATTACTAAAATTTTCAACCCTATTGCAGTTACCGAGTATTACCGTTTTTGTTTTTTTTACTATAATAGTCAATGAATTCTCATATTTATTGTAAATGTATTTACATCCTCAGATTGTTTGCATTGCAATCAAGAGTTGTACGATTATTTAATGCATGGAAAATCATGTTCAATCAGTCCACTCTACTAAATGCAACTACAAAACCACAAGGTAGAAAAAACATTTTTATGTCGGGGCAAAACCATGCAGCTTTATTTAGAGATTTTTAACAACTTTAATGTATTCATACTTCTCGATCGATCAAAATGTAAATAAATGTAAAAAAAAAATTCAGAAAATTCTGGACGGTTCAGGGACGATTCGGGACGGTTCAAAATGTTTTTCGGGACGGTTTCTGGATGGTTGTGAAAAAAGTTAATTTTAACCCCTGCTGAGTGAGAGTGCATGTTCTTATATTCTTATGTGGGTATGTTTGCTTTAATGGGCTGGGAAGATTGGGGGGCAAGTGTTCCTTTTATTCTTGTTGTTTTGCTTTGTTGTGTTGCTGTAAAGCACTTTGAATTGCTCTGCACGAAAAGTGCTATATAAATGAAGTTTGATTTGACATCACAGCAAGTTGTAAATGGGCAGGTATTAGAATCCTCTTTACAGGAGACTTCATCTGCTTTCATATCATCCCAGACAGATCTTTTGCACTGAAATGAAGCAAACATAAAATTCACAGGTCAGAAATTAATTGATTGTCTCACAGTTGTATTTGAAAGTAATTTCAAAGTAATGGAATGTAACTCTTTACTTACCTTTAAATGTGTTAATGGGATTTTATCACACTTTGTAATGAGTAACTTGTAACTGTAGGGAATGACGTTTCAAAAGTAACCTTCCTAATCCTGATCATAACTACCACTGATGTCCTGTCTCACCCCTGAAGGGAGCGTGGTGTTGGGGAGAGTCGGTGGCGGCGTGGTCTCCGTGCAGGTGGAAGGAAGAGTCCTCCAGGTAGCCGTACAGGTTGTCTTCTCCATCGTATTCTTCGTCGTCGTCGTCCTCACACTCCCCCGTGTGGAGCAAGAAGGGGTTGCGACGCAGAGGGTTCCGGCCCCTGCACGCCTTGGCTCTTGGCAGTGTGTGGGCGATCAACAGCTGCTCCTGCACATCAGAAATTGCACTTTAGAAAGTGGAGGCACTGCAGGACCACATTCAGCAATATAAAAAGCTAAAAAAAAAAAAAAAGATAATAAAAATGCACAAACACCCCTCTCTGGCTCTGGTTAAGATGCTTTGTCGCATTTGCTGGATGCCCCGGGGGAAATATTAAACACAACACACACACACATCTATACGTGTTATGTCTATACATCTGTTGTGAAACACTCTCTCTCTTTTATTCTCGTTCACACTCCCAGTGATGGGCAAATTAATTGAATATTTGAAATCGCTATAAGGAGGAATTGACCTTGGTCAAACATGTGTGCTTGACCAAACACACGTTTTGGGTAATTTTATTTTTCAAAGTATTATCATCACCAAATCTCTTTTTTCTCCAAGTTAAATACAGACATATTGCACACATGCATGCATGATGTACAAGAAGATACCAAAAAATGTTGATGTTGTATTGTACATGAGTAATAAATACTAATCTAGCTAGAACATATTCCGTTTGCGTGATCGTAATCAGAATCAGCTATAATCAGAATCAGCTTTATTTCACCAATTGTTGCAATAACAAGCAATATACATGTAATTCAGATTCCGCCACAGTGGATACTGTGGCGAACTCATTATATTAATACTAACAACAAATGAAAAATTGATAATGAAATAAAGGCATTCAGTAATAGGTAGAGCTGCACGATAAATCGATTTGAAATACGGTAGCGCCGCGTCTTTCCCCCTCGGATACGCCCCCCTTCTTCATACACAAAGGCCGATTCTCAATCCCTAGACCGCCGACTAGCGACTTGTGGCAAGTCCACACTCGCAAGACGACTCGCGAGACGGCCTTGGTCTGTGAGCTTCTGTCTGACGACTGCCGATTGAGACGCACACATTAGACCAGACTTGCTGCTGAGTGGATGGAGTCATCGTCACTTCATAATCAAACAGTTTCACCAAAAACAAAACATAAATCTGTGTATTTCTTCAATACACTGCCAATGACATATTATATATCATATGCAAAATATTAACTTATATTAATAATTATTAATGCGACATCAATCACATTGCCTCATCGTACCGCTGCAATGCCGTTGCGCTTGCATTCAAATGACATATTAGCAAGTAGTAGTACTATTTATTGTCAGAAGATGGCAGGCTACCCATAGATTTATATATTGATATTTATTGATTGATCGTCCACGTTTAATTAAACAAACTATATAAACCACTAAGCTTGGTATTAAATGGCATTTATTGTTGACCAAAAGAGCATAAATGCAGAACAAAATAGAAAGCTTTAATTGAAAAAAATATATATAAAAATAATATGGTTTAAAATAATGGCTGTTCATTTTCTTTTTCACTAAGCATCAGGATTTAAATGTGGTGAATTACATTAATTACAGAATTTTATAAAAGTGTAAATACAACAATAATATAACATTGTAGAGGTATGTGTGTAATGAGGAACACAGCCCCCAGTATGATGCTCTTTATTCGTCAATGGACAAGGCAGGAAAGAGAGAGAACACTGAACTCCC
>OMKY01247744.1:0-11285 GCA_900302395.1 Bregmaceros cantori | reverse complement strand
GAGAGAGAGGGGATGAGAGAGAGAGTATTGACTGTTTGCTGTTTATTATATGTTTATTATGTATCATTATTTATTATTATTATTTATTATGTATGCATTGGCAATGTATGATCGTCATTACCATGCCAATAAAGCCATTTTTGATTTGATTTGGGAGCATGAGAGAGAGCGAAAGAGAGAGAGAGAGAGAGAGAGAGAGAGAGAGAGAGAGAGAGAGGGAGAGAAAGAATGTGAGGGAGAGAGAGAGAGAAGACAAGGTGGTCAGAGAGAGAATGGGAAAAAGAGAAGGAAGAGAAAGAGGGAGTAAGAAAAAGAGAGTGGGACAGGATTGCTAGCCGAGTATGTTTTCATGTCTGTATTCCACATGCCAACTCACAGTGTCTCTGAATTGGTGACTCTGTGATTCTCTCTCTCTCACACACAGACACACACACAGACACGCACGTGGGGCGTCTTAGCAGGCACATGTGAGAGCCAATTTCACGGTTTGCTAAGAGATTAGAGAGTCAAAAGAGAGCCGTCCCTTCCTCCTCCTCCACTCCTCTAGTCCGCACCTCCCATCTCATCCACTACCATCTCATTCTGCTCACCTCATCACTCTCTCGCCTTTTCTTCACTGCCTTGCTCCTTATAGCCTTCTCTCTCTCCCTCCCTCTCTCTCTCCCTCCCTCTCTCTCTCCTTCCCTCTCTCTCTCTCTCTCGCTGCCTCACCTTCATCTTCCCTCTCTCATCCCATTATTCTTTTCATCCTTTTACACGGTCTCCCTCTTTGGCTTCTGGCCCAGCTTTAATCTTGATTTATGACTCTGAATGTCCGCTTTCCGACTCGGCTTAGCTCGACTCCAATCTACTCGTTTGTGTTGGCTTTCCACGGACCATTCTGCCTCCTCGCGGGACAGTGCCAGCAACGTCCTCTGACTTTCAGCCTCCACCGAGAGTCTCTGGCGGAGGGAAGACAGAGGGCAGTCTGGCGCCACCCTGTGAGGCGGCTTATCAATAACAACCAAACAGTGGCCAGCAGTCGGTCGACGTCCCCGATAGTACCAGGTCCTATCTGCTTGGCACCTGAGAACTAACCTGGTGAGCCAGAACCAACAAATCGTACATGCATCGCATGCCGCTAGACGGTACATTGGGTCTGGGCAAATCAGTTTGGTTGGTTAGCCCATATACGGGCTGACCAGTAGTTAGTAGAACAGAAGTTTGCTATGGGCGACGCGAGACGTAGGCGGAGTTTAGTTGTCACGCCTCCACGCCGCTTGTCCCACCTATTGAGCTGTGACTGGATAACACAATTTGACATGTTTTTCAACCCTCGTTTTACCAGACCCAATGATCGTTCTAATCGCATGGAATGCGTGGACGATTCATTGGTTCTGGCTTGCCAGGCTACCTGATCACAGCAGGTACTGAAATAGTACCCGTTAACGTGGTACCTTACTCACAGAAAAGTGTCTTAAACCGGTAGAGGGGGGGGTCAGCATATTTCGCAAATCACACATGGGTCATCCTTCTCCAGAAGCTTCTTTTACCCTCTACAAATCCCTCGAGGCAGAGTCTTTGGTTTGAGAGACATCAGTCTGTGAAATATAGTTGGACTATATATCCAAAAACAATACTGAAGCATGTTAGCCAGATATTTTTGGTATGTTCTTTTTCCTCCAAGCTTGGAATTTTAATGGCTTGACGATGATGTGCATATATTCTCTAACCGATACGAGTACAATAATTTCACCGATACCGAGTACTACCGATACCGATACACCCCCCATAAGCCTATGTATATTTGATATATTATTTTGACATTAATGAGGGTCAGAGTAAAATAGGCAGCACCGCCTCATTTCACAGTAGCGGTATCGGTATGGTATCGGTTCATGGAATCGGCAACTGTTTGACAAGTACGAGTACATAAGTGAGTATGGGGGTGGATACCCAATACCGGTATCGGTGCATCCCTAATATTCTCCCCTGCTGCCGTCTCATGGACCAAGGTAAAAGGGCACTTTATAGATGTGTATCATATATAACCACAGAAGGGCAATAGATCTCCACCTAGTTTTAACACAGAAGAAACATGGTATATTGTGATATGAATTTTAGGCCGCATCAGCCAGCTCTAGTGTGGACTTCTTTTCTTTCCAGCGCCTATATCGAGCCAGTGGAAAATGGCCAAATCACTCGCCGTGATCCTCATTCCCATCCTCTCTCATCATCTCCACCGTTCCACCCCTTTCCTCTGATCGTTTTATTAAAATCTTTGCTTGCTTTTCTGTCTTTTCCTTCCATCACTTTCTCCAACTTCTCCCGTCCTCTGCTAATTTCCTGCTCTGTATCGCTGCCTCTTTCCGTCCCCGCCTCCCCCCACTCCCTCTCCCGTCCACCAGTTCATTATCTCCAGTCATCACATCACGCCTGTCCTCACTCATCTGGCTCCCTCGCGTCTCCGCTCGTCAGCTTTTAATCTGATCCAGCTCGCTCAGTCCTCAACCTTGAGAACCTTCCAGTCTCCATTGTCTCTCTTCCTCTCAGGGATTGACTTGTATCAGTCTTACATAACCTGGAGATGCCCTGTGGTAGCGTTCATCTCCGGACTCGGGAATACGGCTACAACGATTAGTCGACTAATCGTTGATTAATTGAGTATACAATTAAATAAATGCCATAATCAATCATGCTGCCCAATAGTGATGCTGCGGCAGCCATGCTGGTAGTCGGTGCACGGTAGGGCTGTAACTAACGATTATTTTAATAGTCGATTAGTTGCCAATTATTGAAACGATTAGGTCGATTAATCGTTTGGATAATTTTTCCTTTTAAAAATACCAAATTCTCACAGCAAGCGACTATTACGAGAAAATGATCCTGTTAACTTCATATCAAATTTGGTACCTTTTACCATGTACCAAATGTACAAATATTAAGTTACATCCTCTGACAACAAAGGTATTACATGTCATTTATACCGTAATATTTTAGTATTAATTATTATTATTTATTTTTTATTATTATTAATTATAAATGATGAATATCAAATATGTGTGGATAAATGGGGAAACATCAGCTCAAAACTGCTGACAATAACAATGATTTCATTCTTTGCCGATTATCCGATGAATTGACGGTTAGTATCCATATACGTACGATTAAGTGGTATTATTTCAATTTCACGTCCATTATCTACCATGACGTAGTTATGCTGCCATCTGCTGGTGATTGATATCATGTTTCCATGGACAAATCAATTATAGAATACCTTTAAACGGACAAAGTTAAGCAAATATCGTTTGCTGTCTGTTTGTCTGACCACAACCTGACTACTAGCATGGCTGCCGCCACCAAGCCGTGAGGCCACCGTGCAACAGCCCTGCAAAGCGCGTGTAAACTTCAATTCTAGAGCCTGGTGTTCTATATACACAACTAATGACCACATTTTTATTTTTTTCTTTACAGATTTCAATTGTTATACATTCTAATTAATTATCAATAACCGTTGACATACTTTCTACTACGCTGTAATTCAAGTTTTTAGACACATGCACAGCCACTCCTCATCCAGCGTTGTTTTTCTATTTATGCATTTAAATTCATAAATCAGTTCAAAATCCTTTATTCCTTTATTAGCGATTAGTGATCCAGGTTTCTGATATGATGATTATTTTGAATGGTTCTCTGAATTGACTCAGATATTCCTTGATACCGTTGAAGTTTGCGTAAAGGTCTGGTTGTACTGTTCATCTGGCAGTCATAATTGATATTGAAGAAGAAATGATTTTCTGGGTCTATATCGTTTTCCAAATCCATTGCTTTATGGTCAGTGTAATGACATGTGCTTTGAATAGGATGGTTTTATTATTTGTAAAATAATTGTAAAAATGAATTGTGTCAGACTAAGTAACTTAATTGCTACACATTTGTTGGTTAAGTAGAGCCATTTTTTTGTGTGCAAAATTGTATTTTTTAATTAGTAAAAGATATGTACAGCATTTTTATCATGCGCTCTAGTGGAATAATGACATTGGCTGCTGTGCTTATTGCTTCAAATAGTGTCCCGTTTTATTTTTTTATTCAAACACGTTTTCTTTTATTCTATTTCCATGGCCGTGTCCCCTTGGGTTCACTGCCAAGTCGTTGGTCACTTTGCGGCTTGTCAGTTTTTTGTTACAAAAATAATCCGCAGTGCAAAAGGCACCCTCTGGGGAGCAGTATTTTCCTCTTTGGTTCCTAGCAGGTGTTACACTGTCAATTCTTGGGAGTAACACCAATGAAGTTTGTGTGAGAGCGATCACACCACACACGCACATACACGCACACACACACTGACAGACACACACAAGAATGAGGGCAAAAAGACACACACACACACACGCCAGTGCTGGCACTCCGGGTAGCAGATAAATTAGGCTGCCAAGTACAAGACTAATTCTCATTCCCATTGAAGTGTTTTATGAATTAAAGAAAGTGCTAATGCTGAATGAAAAAATAAATAGCTTAGTAAATATATAAATAAATGGCTGTAAGAGTTGGCATTGTAACTCAGGACACCCACTAGGGGGCAGTGGTCGCAATGTAATGTGTACATAATGCAGAGGTTGTCATGGGCCGCTCGTCCACGAGCGGCACCCAGGTGCCGGGTTCGTTCGTGGACCGCACGAACACAGCTGCGACTCGTCGCACTCAGCTCCGGAGCGGCACCGTGATTGGTGGCTTCCCCCTTCATAAGCAGGCTTCGGGCACTGATTCTACGCAACGTCCTGATCTTCACTCGGTGAGAACCGAGGGAGCAGCTTATGATTTAGTATAGTCAGATCTCTCTCTCTCTCTCTCTTTACACTCCTCTTAGCTCTCTGTCTAGTTAGTATTAGTTTCCTAGCATAGCAGTCATCGGGGTAACCGGAGCTTCCTCTTCACTGCTGCAGGAACCTTCCTCTCCGCTTCCACCTCTGGATCCGGCTCACCGGTCCCGGGCCAGACCTCGGAGATGAGTACTTTTACTAAGATATTTCTAGTTTGTCACGGACACTGACTCTCCGTGTTTTGAGACTCATATTGCCTGCGTGCAATCGTTTTCATTTGCACTTTGTGTGCTACAAATGTTTTGTGTTTGATTACCTGTGTTGCAGTATACGGATGACGGCGGGGTCGCCATTAAGTCATCCAACCTTTCACAGTATTCCTGACTGAGTCCTTAATTCTTTATTATCTCTCTCTGTACGAATCATAACAGAGGTAGGGCTGTACGATTTTGCCCAAAAATAAAATCCCAATTTGTGTCCTTGAAATCTCGATTTTTCGTTTTGTTTCCGATTTCTTTTTTTTTTTTTAAAAAGGACAGAATATATCAACTAGAAGTTTAATATTTCAACATTTGCAAATCGTGTCAATATTTGCATAATACAATTATCAATTTACATACATGTTATTCACCCATATAACTTGAAACCAGACCGGCAAAATCATTATTATCAATGTTAAAAAGGAAATACTTTTTAAAAAAACTGAGCAAAATACTCTGATTTCGATTTCAAATCGGTTTTTTGCACAGCCCTACGCAGAGGTCTTTTTTGTCATGGAGGGCTGGGGTGTGCGTTGTGTTGTATACATGTGAGAATTTGTGAAATTCATAGTTTTCCACCCTCTTTTGCACAGTGTATCAACCACAAGGTGTCAAACCAAGCAACAAAGTGTAGATCATCCCAGGTTTAGTGGGAGGGTGGGGGAGAGGAAGGGATGAGGCAATGCCTGATTCAGGCTAGTCCCAACCAGACCCTTGCTGCGTCCAAATAGGGCACTTGTATCTTTATATATTAAGTGCGTAGGGCGCTGTCCAGAGTTGTTGGTCAAATTCCAGGGCATTGAAAAGTGCCGTGGATGATGCCTTAAACACGCCCAGAAACCCAGTGCGTAACCCGAAACGGGTGTCATGCTGCATGTAGCGGAAATATAGTGCACTATATGTCAGTGCACTGACCCAAGAGTGCCATAGACACAGCAAAGTAGAGCTGCAACTGATTAATCGATTAATCGATGATAATCGATTATGGAATTAATCGGCAACTAATTTGATAATCGATTAATCGATGCTTCCTAGTTTGGTCCCTCGTCCACTCAAATGTGTGAAAATCTAATGTTGTTCAACATTTGCTACTTTGCAATATCAATAACGTTTCGAGTTAATAAACCTTCAGATTTTGCGCAGAAGCTCAGTAGGTTGAGAATGAGTGCACTAGAAAGCACACATATGACAATGATGGCACAGAGAATCGTGGGTTCGCTCTCCTCATCGACAGATTTGCCACATGTGTCCTCTCCCTTTTTCACCCCTTTTCCAGCTAATTTTTGAATAAAGCTGAAAGTACGAAAGGGCCAAAAAACAAAGGAATAATTGTTCCGATTTCAAAGGGAACCGATTAAGCGGCAGTAAAAAAGGCTGATCAATTGATGATCAAAATAATCTCTACAGCAAAGGCTTCCCACGGCTCCCAGACGATTTGAGTTTGAGACCCTCGACTTAACATAATGGTAAGCCAATAACCACTGCATGTCCATTTACAAAGTTACTATCATAGTCACAATTGCATTTTTTTCAAATTGGTAACCAGCCAGGATTAATGCAAGGCACTACAGTTTCACATTTCTGAAATCTGATTACATGTAGCCAGATTAGGGGTGTCAGAATCTGGTTAATGCATTATTCGATTATCTTTATCTTAGTCAGTTGATTAATTCATTCATCAATAACTTTTTTTTTTACTTTCTTTCTTTGAACCTGCTAGGTAATAAGGTGTGGTACCATGAAAGGCAGGAATTTTAACCAGCTAAGCATAGTGGTGTGGTATATATGGTGTGGAACTACGCAATGATGGACTTTTAACCTTCTAGTTAATATGGTATGGTTGTTGTTAAGACAATTAATCAATTGAATGTTGTCGACCGCTTAACCAATTGTCAATTAATCATTGACATGCCAAGTCCGATATTACCCAACGCTGTATATCTTGATTTGCCTGAAGATCAACCCGGACACCCCCACAATCTATCAGAACATCACGATCTACTCGCTCACCAAAAAAGGGTGTGTGGAGATGGTTCGCCCACAATATTTGCTGTGTTAATGAAGGTTAACGAGGCTATAACCGCATGTTGAGTGCAAAATATGTCCACGCATTATGCAAAACAGCTCTGTTGCAAAAACAGAAGGAGGCTCCAAGCCCAGTACTAATTGTCAGTTGGGGTGTTTGGTAATTAAAGGCTGTGTAAAGCCAGTAATTAGTAGTCTGGTAGTGACTGTGAAAAAGGTTCTGTGCTTCTGGTGTGGAAGCACCACGTCAGTATCAAATGGTACACAACTCTTGAAGGAAAACGCCACCAAAAATTGATACTGAAATATGTTCTTCCCTGATCTTAATGAATGCCTATTAGGGCTGCAACTAACGATTATATCGATCCTTGATTAATTGTCCATTTTTAGTGACAATCAATCAATTAATCAGTTCATTTTTCAATTAAAATTGGATCGATTATTAGCGTGAACTATTCATAAAAGGTTGCAATATTAATATTGCAAACGTTTTGCTGTTTCATAATCTCCACTTATTAACTTTTTTTTTTTGTATTTAGTATTATGAGCCTTCTCTTCCAAAAAATGTGGAAGTGGTTAGCTGCTTCTCTCTCTCTAAGCTATGCTAACAAAGCACCGCTGCGCGCCAGAGAGAATACTTGCATGGAGGCAAGATAGGTAGGGTGGATTGCCCTAATGTGGGCCCTTTTTGCAGCTTCCTAATGTGGGACAGTCAGTTGCCTAAGGTAGGACAGTGAAATGTAATGTTGAACACTTAATGTTACACATTACCATAGTTTGCTTTAACCATAGTTTATAGTTTTACTGACCTTTATTACTTTAGGGAGGAGCCAGAGCTACTGGAACTTAGCTGTCCCACATAAGGCCATGGCCCACAAAAGGACAATCCACCCTATGTAACGACTCGGCAGGGCAGAACATATTCCAACATCAATTTACAGTGGTGTTTCTCCAATTTGCTTGAGAAAGACCCAGACAGGATACTTTTAATGCATCAACTAGGGATGTCTCATTGAAAAGATGTATCATGTATTTATTTTCTTACCTAAGAATTGGAAGTACTCTCTACGGTATGAGTTTTTTAAAAACATCTGCTTCACAAAGTGCTTAAGCAAACATGTAACGGTTTCGGACGACCTTCAACAACTCCCTCTTACTTCTGCCCCTGCACCAAATGACGTTTTTAAATGTGTCTGTTTTTATACACTCTGTTCTACTTTATTTTATTATTTTTTATTATGATGTGTCCTGTATGGCGTGTCAGGACTTCCTGGAAGAAGAGATCTTGTAATCTCAATGGAACAACTCCTGAATAAATAAAGGATGAAAGAAGAAACAATTAATTGACAATTTCACGCTGCACCAATTAAGAAGGATCCCCTTCCTTATTATTAGGGACCAATGGGATTGCTGCTTCCACTAGTAATTCGAACAAAAAGGAGTATACTGGCATGGAACGTGTTGCGCAGATTACTGAATCATGTGTTAGTGGTGCACAGATCCAACTTAAAACATTTGGTTGTGGAATAGCACACCACAAGTTACCACCACCCATTTTAAATAACGCCGTAGTTGTGTGCTTCCATTGAAAAGACATGTTGAAAAATAGTCGAAGACACGGCAAAAGTCACCAGAAGTTACATTCAGCCTAGAACTTTATCCGGAACTACTTGCCAAACTCGTCTATACCTCATGAGTGTTACGGAATGAAAACTACCTGCAGCTTAAAAGCAGAACATGGTTTCACCACTCACCTCCAAACTTGTCCCAGCTGCAGCACATGGATCACAGCCTGCCACATCCAGATGGAGGCCAGCCTGAGTCGGTCTCTGCCCAGCGGGTACACGGTGCTCAGCCCGACCACGCCGCTCCCGGCCCCGCTCACTCCGGCGCCGAAGCACCCGGCCCCGCCCCCCATACACTCCGAGCCGCCCGCGTAGTCCTGTACGAACCAGCGGAAGCTTAGGATCTGCACCAGGACCGACGGCACCAGTGCGAAGAAAAGAGTCAGGCCAAACCTGTGCAGGGCAAAGGAAACGATCATGACTTCCAAAGTGCCAACTATTTTAACACTGAAAAATGTGCACTCATGTTTGATGGTCCACCAAATATTCTCCTCAAAAGAAATCTCAGCACAACCGCTTATAACACAAAGAAGATGGTCTCTACTTTCTGGGAAGATTTTGAATAGTTTTCTACATTCTAAATATGTCTTTTGAGGTCTTTGGCAGTAAGTATGTGTTTTCTGAATGAATGTAGGCCTATGTGTAGGACGCCTGTGGTGGTCTGCGGCGTGGGGTTAATGATAGTGCATTGGCACTGACTGCAGCATCAATGCAATAATCAAATTTAATCATTGTTATTTTCAGCAGTTTTTTGCCGACACCACCACTCAATTTTGATATTAATTCATAATTTCTAAAAATCGAGAGGGATTGTTGTACTTATGTTGGATATCATGAACCAAAATTGACACAATTTCAAGTTGACAAGATTCATGTACATTTTTGGGGCATTTTTGAAAGGAAACATATCTAACTGATTAGTCGACTAAATAATCAGCAACTAATTGACTATTGAAATAATCGTTAGTTGCAGCCCTAACTAGAACATGTTTTTGAAAATGTGGGAAACTGCAGAGCCCAGAGTAAACCCATGCAGACACGGGGAGAAGAAGTAAGCTCCACACAGATAGGACCTAGGTGGACCAGGATTCGAACCCATGACCTATTTGCTGTGAGGTAGCAGTGCTAACCACTGTGCCGGCCACAATTCGTTCACAAGTGTTGATGATGCAATGTTCATTATGATGCTAATTATGAAGCCTTTAATGATGTAAACAGCCATGTGACATACTAATTACCTTCACCCCAGAATAGAGCAGGCGCCAGGTTATGCAATAGCTCATGCCCAGCTGTTTGACTGTTCTGTCTATACGTCCATATGCATGTTCACACAAAGACAGCAATTTCAACACATATAACAAAGACTCATTATTCAATATTGACAACAATCCATCCTGCGGTGGCACTTTGGGGAACAAGATTGTGATATCACACCCTTCCAAAAATTCTGCCCGAGTGAGCAGTGGTGCTCCTCCTGGCGGGTTGCATGGATACACGTGGCATTGTTTACATTCCTGCATTCAGTGCTGCGGAAAGCCGACATGTCTGGGCATACTGCTGCATTAAAGGCTGCGTGTGGAGCATCCGCATGCAAGAGTTACATTTCGTTCGTTTCCTCAAATGGAACCCCAAGTTACCACAATCTTTCGAGACGAAAAGATGCCGTCTTGCTTGGCTGCTGTTGGACGGGCATTCCGGACGGGACGAGGGAGTGTTCGCTACATATCCATTTAGGTTCTATTCAAGTTATCTAAAATATTTGTCAAATGAGTATTTCAATGTTGCGTTCGAGTTGGTGTGTCCAAGATTCCTCACAGCGCTGCGTGTGGAACCACGTCACCACGTATGGACCAATGGGGTGGCTGCATTATCTCGGAGGCACCAACTTGTAGCTTAATGGAATGTGCAGGTGCGCTTGCAGGTGCGTGTGCGAACGGGGAGCGGCTGTTGACATTCGAGGTTCCAATCATCATATTTCACTATCTCTGCTCATAGCAGAATGTGCACCAACATGGGTCACCCTTCTCTAGAGGCACAAAGTTATTCTGTATAGGGTTGGTAGGATGAGTCGTGAACATTCGTACATGTTATCGTGCCATCGCCTGTGTTGTCTGCCTCTCCTTCTTTTAATTTGTTGTACTAACTGCCTCCAACAGGACGGCACTTTCTGTGTATCAAATCCGGACTCATACTAGGAATGTCAGACTTTGTTCATGTATAATGTAATAATTCTTCTTCACCCGAGATTAAAGGCTAGCCAGAAAGCAGATGGCAAGATAATACATAGAAGGGGCAGGCCAGGAAGCTCCCATAAATAAGCAAATTACCTTCTAGGTGGAACAATGCTAATGTACACGTGTGTCCCCCATCAGGCTCCTGTGTATATTATTTTCTGGACTATTTTTTTATTGTTAGAACAATTTTGGATGTGCTGCCCAGTAGCTCAGTCGGTGCCTTCATAGCGCGGTGAGTCGGTGGTTTGAATCCCACCACCGACGTATTTCCCGCATGTCTACCCCCCATCTTCACCTGTTTCCACTAACCCTAATAAATAAAGTTTGGAAAAAAACAGCCTGAAT
>OMKY01247696.1:0-11383 GCA_900302395.1 Bregmaceros cantori | reverse complement strand
GCTCTTCCGATCTTATATATATATATATATATGTACACAGTACACATGCGCTCAGTACACAGTTTATACTTTGAACGAATTGGTCGCGGATGACACAGCGTTTATGTCGCCGAGTGATGATGGGGAAACAGATTTCTTTTCTTGGTACCGTTATTTTTCACTGCTTCTGAAAGTAATGCATACGTATCACCTTTGTGGTCTATTAAACTCTTTTGATGATGCGGTTCAAGGTGGCCGATAAAGTATCAATTTAAACGTTTAAAGTGCAATGAACCTTTGTTGAGCACCGTCTTGCATTGGTTCACTCAAACCGTGGCGCAAAAAAAAAAAGTCGTTTACGAGCGACACAACGCTTACGCCCGCCCTGTGTCCGGAAACTCGCAGTCTCGTGATGACAGTCTGCGGGGCTTTTGGTGTGCCGTTGTTTGCCGTTTACATACAAAACCCCGTTACATTGGTATCCAGGTGTGTTTACAGATTTTAACACCGTGTCCCGGAGCTACGAGTCAAGTATGTCAAATCGTTTGTCTGCGTGATGTTACGTCCGTTGGCCACCAATGTGAGGAGGCGCCTCGTATAGGACGTTATAACGGACCCCTCCACTCCAACCCACCCTCACCCACACATTAACTGAAAAACTTTTTTTTTCAATCAGGTAAAAAAACCCGCCTAAAATCAAAAATATTGTGTGATATTGTATAAGTGTGTCCTAAACAATCTGAACTGGAACTCACAAGGGACACTTTAGGGTCATTATAAGCGTCATTCATAATGACACGGCCAACGCTCCTTGAGTGTGTCACAGATTTCAGCAGCGGAGGAATTTGTGCCACAGAACTGCTGGACACGATCACGGCATGCGGAGCAGGGGACGACGTGCGCCTCAGTCCGGACGGTCGTCATATCCACGTCATTGTCCGCGAGTCGACCGCCGGTTTACTGACATATGACCGACCGGCTGGCGTGCTGCGCCATGAACTGCACGTCCAACACTCGGCGCCCATCACCGACGTGATTTATTTGAACAACAAGGACAACACTGATGACATTTGCTGTACACTGGCTGTAGTGTTTGAGAATGGCCAGGCAGAGGTGTGGACCTTCTCAGAACCCCATGGCTGGAGCATTCTCCAGACGTGGGATTTGTGCAACGGTCCCCGTGCCCGGGTGGTATCCGTGGCCGTCTGCAGCAATCTGCTTGTGTGGTGCGAGGAGAGACCCCAGTCGGAGAACACGTCACTAAACCCCACCAGAACCGACTTCAGGTACTGCATCTGCAAGCGAGCATATGAGCTTGAGGGTGGTGGATTTGAAAGGGGTGGTAGTGGTGCCGCCCTAGGTGGAGTGAAGATTGCCCTGCACAACAGCCCCAGGTTTACCCTATTAGGCTCTGGCGACTGCGTCTACTTGCTCCCCGCTGCTCACCAAGCTAACGTCTCTCGCTGTTTTCTCGTGTGGTCACCACATCGTGATGGATTCCGTATTTTGAGTGCCGTGTGTGAGGGAGGTTTGCCGCCCCCTGATGTTGGCTCGTTGAACAAAGACAATGACTTCAAACGTCTAGTCACTGACTATCTGGGATATCTTTCGGCGCTGGAAGCGCCCGAGATCTGTGCTTTTGCGCCGGCGGAGCACAGTGGACTCGCGCTGCTTCATACTTCCGGCTGGGTGACCCTACTGCAGCGCAGCGGCACTCTTAGGCGCGTTTACCGCCTACCAAATGACGGTTGCTCACCACCAACTAGTTGCAAACTTGGCACATATAAAAACATGCTGGCAATAGTGGCAGGCCATGTCTTGCGACTTGTAGACCTGAACTCTGGCCGAGAACTGGATGTTGTGACCCTGCGACATGGTGCTACACTGCTGCGTGGTGCTGGATCCTGCTCAGTGCTGCACCTGTTGCAGAACACGGGACTTTACGCCATTAAGCTGCCACAGATTCGGCCCAACGCAGGCGAGGTCATGGCTGCGGAGTGCCTCGTGGAGTCCGTGTTCGAAGAAGCATGCAAGTATTACCAGCAGCGGAGCTTGAGCAGTGTCCGGCTCACTGCCGAGAAGTTAAAGACCGGTGGCATGTTCCAGGCGCCCATCTCACTAGCGGCCATCGTCGAGGATTACCTGCGTGAGGTAGGCCAGTTGTTCAAACCACCGGGGGGGCAGCCACCTCGTGCCCCAGGGCATACTCCTGACCGACTGCGGAAGTCCCTAGAGGCAGAGCTCCATGCCTTAATGGTGCTAGAGGAGGTGAAGCAGTCACTAGTGAAAGCTGGCGAGGAGGAGGTCGACTCTGTTTGCGAGCACCTGGTCCAACAGGAAGTATGCCGGTTGTTGGGCTGCACGGAGCTCAACTGCGACGACGTGGCATACCTGAACTCCGTATTTCAGCGTTTCCCTGCACAAGCCTGGCGGGCCATGCTCACTACCCTGCAGTTGAGCTGTGACGACCGCGGACTTCTTTCAAGCACAGCACCACCCGATATCTGGAAGACTGTTTTGGCGCCAGCACGCCCCACGTCCACCACTCCGGTCCCTCCAAACTCCAACAATCAACTCAAGGAGAAGATCCACCCCCAACATGCCGACTCAAAATTCATAGCTCTAGCTCTATCAGCTCTTCCCGTCTTTGAACTCCTCTGCCTCGCCGTTCTGCATTTTCAGCCAGGTTGGCTGCCTGGATTTGTGGAGTTGTGCCACCAGAAGCAGACAGGCGCCAGCAGTATGAGCATTGTCTCATCTTGGAGTTTCCCCCCTTCAGGACGAGGACTTGGCCTAACGGTCAGGAAAGGCATCGAGGGAAGCACGGTGAACGAACTGCCACTGTACAAGCGCGCCCTGTCTGTGGTACGCGGTCCGGGGAGCGGCGAGCGCAACCTTGATATGGAGGTGGAGTTGTTGCTTGTCAGCGGCCGCCCCGATGCCGTGCTGCAGGCGCTGCGGATCCTCATGAGCCGTGGGCAGTGGGAGCGCGTGACCGCAGAAGCTCAGCGCTTCAGTGCGCAGAGCCCGCTGCTCAATAAGGAGATATTCTGCAGTCTGCTCCAGGAAGTGGCGTCGCACCGTCAGCTCGACGCCTATCTGGACCTGCTGTGGACACTGTGCCCCGACGACTTCAACGTCACCACCATTCTCAACTTGGTGCTCAAGTCGGTACCTGCTCCCAACCCTGGCCCCTCCACTTCCTTTCCCTCCGCAGGCTCGTCTCCTGCACCATTCTCTCGCCATTCTGACTCAGTGGAGCTGACGGTGGGCCTGCTGAAGCCCCTGTTGCGAAGGGTGCTCCAGCGAGACGCCAAGCCAAGTCAGCGCTATGCGGATATCCTCCAGTCACCCGTGTTCCCGCCACCTGTGCCTCCCAGACAGCCTGTTGATCAACTGCAGCTCCAGGTAACAGCTGGCGGGGACTTAGCTGGCCGGGACTCAGAAAATATCAGTCTCTCGTCTGATCTGTGAACATTTGGGTTGAATATATACATATGTGTATCCCCTACCAATCCCCTATTTAAAAAGCTTAAAGAAAGTGCTTAAAGAAAGTTCAAAAACACATTTCCAGTTGCAATTGACGGCAACTGTTTATTCCATTTATGTGTTTTTGGAATTGATGTATTTTAAAATAATGCAATGACTCTTTTAGGTGTACACAAATATGAAATGCATAGAAGGACATATTTTTAGCATGGTAAAAGTTGTAAACACAATAGAAACTTGCACATATTTTGTACATGGCAACATGGCAAATTAATTGCCGTTGACCATTTTGTCAGCAAGAAATTGCACTTGTGTTTTGAAGATCTGACAATATACAAATACAATTATATGTAAACATAGTGACTTATAACGTTACAAATATCTGTAGTTCCTTGGAGATCTTGTGTTTACCAATTCTTCCATTCCAAAAAATACATTTTAAATATACAGCAATGAGCCTAAAGATGGAAAAAAAAGATGGGAGTTCTTGCCACTACACAGTCTTGGGCGATATCTAAGATGTAGCGCTGTGCGATGGATCGATTAGAAATAGTATTTTTTTGCTGTTGTGCTGATTTGATATCAATATAGAACAGCATTGAGGTTGTACTTGATTCCAAATGGGGACATTTGCAAAAATATTTTTGAAAATAAATCTAGAGATATTTTTATGCTATCTAAATAATTATCTAGAAAATGATGTCCGGTGGTGTTTTATTTTACTTCTTCGGAAAATCATAGTCATAATCTATTATTGAGATTTCTGAGACAAAAAAAAAAATGCCGCCATCGCATCAAATGATCTTGATTCCTGACAGGGTATTTTGACATCTTGGTGGCAGAATTAGATCCTCCGCAGTTCAAAATCATTCACTATATCGTTCAATATAAAGTGGATTTGGCCAAGCAAGCTAACCAATCGGCTGTATTTGCAAAATGTTGAAATATACATACTACATGCATACTGCTGTTGAAATTGTGTAAATGTTAAAGATGTTAAAGACATACAGATATTAAAATGTGTTATGTACCAGTACACACACACACACTCACTCACACACACACACACACATATATATATGTGTGTATATATATATAGATAGATAGATAGGTAGGTAAAGATGATTAAAGTGTTTTATAAATCATGTTCAAGAACATACAAACATGTTTTGGAGGTTTACAAAGCATCAATAATGTTATATAAATGAGGGGTGAATGGAGTGTTTTTGAGTTCTCCTAGTGGTGGCTCACTATCTCACACTTTGCAAATTCCTGCTTTAATCCATTGCAGTCTTTTTATTATCCACATGTCCAGTCAATGACGTGACTAATCAACCGCGATGACCTGAATTGACATTTCAATGCAACTAACGATTGTTTTGATCAGCGAATAATCTCAATATTAATATTACAAACTTTTTTTTTTCTGTTTCGCTATCTCCACTCATATACTAGTCACCATCGACTCATCGTTGCACACCTACCATATATTGAGTCAGGAGTAGTGAACAACAATGTGATTTGGGAGACAGCCTTTTTTTAAGTCCTCCAATTTGGGCGACAATCTGATTGGTTGGTTTTGGCTTGCCAGTCTAGGCATTACAACTTCCTTTCAAAGACCTTCAGCCGCTAATGGCCCCATAATGGATAAAGCATTGTCGCTAATTCAGGGATCACGATAACCAATATATCGCCTAAGCCGACATCGGACCAAGCCACACTACGTACTCCTTCAACATACAGTTGTTGGTTCCTTTTTTTTAGATTGTGAATGTATCCAATTATTCAAAATAGTGGTCTTCAATATTTTACTTATTGCTTGTAGATATAAGGTTAATGTATCAGTCACTGTGATAATATTGACAATCATGTACGCAAGAAAAATGGTGCACCTTTTTAAAATCAGCCTTAAGCCCAATTTGCACTGGACTTTTATTACCTATGGACCCCTAGTAATTTGGAATAATTGCGGAGGATGTCTGAGTTTCATTTGACGTGCGAATGCACAATGTCAGTGATTTGCGGAGGAATAATTTCACAAGTTACCTACTTTGATTTGGCAAAACACCACAATGGTTTGAATTCTGAATTTGTTTAACTTTCTTAATACACGCACACACGTGCATGTGTGTGAGACTGTTAATGTGTATACACATGTGGGCAAGCAAAAATACGGCACAAAGGCAGGTTTTTACTAATGGCGTCAAAAATAACACAGGCGTCAGGGGGTAATTGTGAATTACCAAAGGTCCCCACGTAATCCAATGGCAGTGCGAATTGGGCTTTAGACAATATTTAAACGTTACATCGTTAAATTGACATTGTGTGTGTCTTATAGGCCTTATTCCTTTTATCTTACCATTTTCTATCTGCTTTAAGGTGTAAATATGTTCTCCCATGACCTTAGCCAATGTGATATGTATCTATCTTGCCTCTGTACAATACTTTAATCCCGCAAGCCCAGATCCTGCAAAACTAGCCTGGCAAGCTAGAACCACCGAATCGTTCACGCATCACTCGCAGTTCATGATTGTTGGTTCTGGATCGAGCAGGGTCGAGAAGAGTGAGGATCCAAATCAAGTTATCAAATCTCAGTGCAGTAGGCGTGACAAGTGGCGGATGTATCACACGAACGTACCAAAGTCTGCCCACGCCTCGTCTCGCAAAGAGTTCGCCTTCACGGTACTTTGATTGGACCGAACGAATAACATTGATTGGGTGTCTGCTTGGTCCAGACCCACACAAACATGAACGATATGCGCTGTTTGAACGTTTCGTTGGTTCTGCCTTGCCATGCTACCACAGACCCAGATCCCGCAGTCCCAAATGGGGGTGAAGATGGAAGCAAATACAAATTGCTGCATTTGATTTGGGGTGAAACATTGGTCATGTAACAACCCCCCATGTATCTTCACCTTGTTTGGATCCATAGGACGTTTGGATTAATTTTGAGGAATGTTTCATTTATACCTGATAACCTGCCATGAATTGCACCTGTTTAACTCGTAATATAGCCAGAAATTTTTACAAATTTCGAACACTTATTAAGTTATTGGTTGAAATTAATCCAGATTCAAGTAATGCAAAAGTAATCTTATATTTGATTACTTCAGGATTTACTTAAAAAGAAAACTTCAAAAATCATACAGCAAATAATGTAATAGGTTTTTCGTTCTTAATTTATGCAGGATGTATTCTGATAAAATGATGATGTTGAACACCTGAAATGTCTAGAAAGTTATTCAGTAGATGTAAAACATTTCTAAAAAGTAATTGAAAAGTAACCGCTCCCAACCCTGTGCGATTACGTATGCAACTATGCACCAACTTAGCTAAGATCAGGGAACAACATATTTCAGTATGATTTTTTTTGGTGGTGTTTTCCTTTTAAGCGTCAAATTGAAGAGAAGTAAATATTCTGCATAATGTGCGATGTGAAAATAATCCTATGCTGTGAAAACATATCCGTCTTTGTCAGCATCTCATGGACAGAGTGGGCAGCGTGTCTACATGCAGCTGAAACGATTACCCGATTAATTGTGGTTACTTCGAATGCAAAACAAACATTCAACAACAATAGAGCTGCTGCACAGTGGTGTCACGGCTGGGCGGGGGCCATAATGGTGGTATTGCAGTCAGACGAACAGGCAGAGAGGGAGCAATATTTGCCTAACATTGTCTGTTTAAAAGTGTTCTATTATTGATTTATCCATGATATTATGCTATCACCAGCATATGCCAGCTTAAACAATTAACCAATTAACTGTACGTATATGTATACTTCACCGCTTGATACCACCAAAATGTCACCAAATGTCACCGTTGGGTCACGTGCAACAGCGCTATTGTCTTGCTAATACAGCTACACCTTCTGCCAAGAACCGAATCTCATAATTATATTTATTACAAAATGAACTTACTCTGCACAAATGCTATTCTTATGTCTATTCATTAATTGTCTAATTTTTTTGTCTCAAATGTGGCTATTAATTATGCACATACATCTCTTTTCATCTCTTATTTATGCATAATTGCTCATTAATCGAAGATTTTTTAATATCACCGACTTTTTGATGCTATCCCCACTTGTTACAGGTTGCACGCTAACATTTCCATTTTAGTATTAGGATGGAAGAGCCTACTCTTATTTTAAAGTATTGGTTTCTCACCGAAGCTTTCGTGTTGTGTTCTTTATTGTATTGTTTGTGTTGCTGTGGGGCTTAACAGTGTTCAGTGTCCAAGAGAATGTGCAGGGGCCATGACATTGGTATTGGAAGAAAAATATATTAAATTTGTTTGAACGGAGGACAAAAAAAAGAAATTATCAATTGTGTAACATTTTGTTGACAGCCAATTCAATCATCAACTAGCATTGATTAACTCTTTCAGTGGCATTTTAATTTGCCATTTTGCTATTTATTTGGGAATGTGTGGGAATGTTTTTAGTTATTTTTTCCGGCGTCAGCACCGTTTTTCCATCCTTATTGGATAGGCTTAGTCGGAAACTCGGTTGAAGAGATCGGGGGTAGACACTGCAGACAAGTCAACGAGCGTAGTCGAACTCGCGACACTGCGGTAGACGCAGCGCCACTAACATGAATGGGGTCGCATTAGGTACGGTGTCCATAACCACTCGACCAACGCGGACCCCACGGCAGCCATTTTGACAGCCGCTTTTTTACACATACTGTTTACACCTAATTTCCACTGCGCGCCCAGAGTGGTGCAGGTCGAGTTGTTAAAATGTTAAAAATGTAAATAACAATTAACAACCAATGTTAGAATGTGGGTTATACCTGGACATATTACAGGCGAAAGGCACAAAGCGATATACCAGAATTCATAATATTGACATTATAAAAGTTATAATCTTGAGTTATATCTGTTGATATATCCATCGGAGTAGGCCGCCAGTGACGCCACTATGCCAAAGAACTATTGCTATCTATCTTTGACTAAAGTATTCTATAGCTGTCTCCTTGGAGATTATTTTTGTCGGCACACGTGACCATTTTAGCTGCTAAATGTCACACACAACTGACGGATGGCTCTCACCACAGTGTCACAAATGACCTGTTTCCACAAACTCTACTCTACTCTTCTTTACTCTATTCTGTTCAAGCTGCTTTTCCCACCAGCATGGTATCATGTCATCAGGTACTATTTTAATATGTGCGCTGGTACTATCGGTTACGTCGGATCAAAGTGTCATTTTTTAAAAATTTGAAGTTATTGCTGCAATCGTCGGTTTGACAGATAGCACACAATTGTGGCGGTAGTAGAACGGTTTCTGCTGCATTTCAAAGTTAACTTATAGGAACGGGAGGTTGTTTAAGTTAAATAAATTGTTCCGCTGCAGCTATGATCGTGTATTAGATATCAAAACAAAGATAAACTTAAAGCTTTGAAAAGTGACCATCCAGGCCTGTGGAGCAGAGGGTTCGAAATGGTGAACATTCGTTTTGTAAACGTGCGACCGTGCTGAGCGTGGTGGTGGAGGCCGACAGAGACGCTCGCCGGGCCGAGCACAAGGCGGCACAGCCGCACGAGGAAGCAGCCGGTGGAAAAGCAACACAACAGAGTAGAGTAGAGTCAAGCTGTAAGGGTCGTCCACGCATCCCTCGAATGTGTGTTTGCGTCTGGAGTCCATCGAATCAAATGTCGACCAATCAGAGCCGCGATGAGGCGGGCTCTCTGCGAGAGACGAAATGCGTCCTACTCCGTCACTTCTCACGCATACTGTTCTGTGATTGGATAACTTTGATTTTTAAAAAAAAAATAATGCTTCCCACCACACCTCTTTTCGATCCCATTGACTCCAGACCCAAACGCACGTTTGAGCGATGCATGGATGACTCGTTTGGTTTGGCCTTGCCAGGCTAGTGGAGACACGCCTATACAGTAATATACGGTATATGTGTATATAAATATATTCCAGGGCAGCCGCTATTGAACATTTTAGTTATCGATCATCCTACCGAAATATCTCTATTCAAGTTGAATAATTGGACAAAACATGTTTTTTCCAGAGATAGGTTGCAATTATGAATATACAAAATAAAATAAGATATTTAAAAGAATAATGAATGGCCAAGTCATTTACTTTTTCATTCACAAGCATTTTTATTTATCCATTCAATAATATATACACACATGTAAGCATGTGTCATTCTAGTCATGTTGTTAAAGTCCATATACACTAGTACAAATGGAGCAAAAAACAAAAAAGAAAAGAAGAACGAATGCTTTAAAGGTAAATGTACATGGCATCCCTGAAATTGCAATCAAAAACAAACACTTCATCATATTGTATTAGAAAATGCATGATTGAAATCATAATCATGCATTTATATATGTATATGTATATAATATATATATATATATATATATATATATATATATATAAAGCTCCTCATGAACATTTTTACACAGTATTTTACACAGTATTTATGTATGGTTTATATTTTCTTTGGTGTGCTAGTATTCACGTGAGGTGTGCAACATTGGTTGCTAAATGGTGAAGGTGAGTGTCATGTTCAAAATAACGCCCGAAATGAAATGAAAAAAAAAAAGAATTTTAATGAATTTTTGCAGTACACTGGGCAGCCACTGTAGCTGTAGCTCAATGTACAATGCTGTCGACGTTTTTAGTAAAATTTACAGAAGTACCTTACATTTCCTTTTCTCAGATTCTGAAATCTGAGATCTGTTCGGTCATGTAACGCATAGAATTGAATGGGGTGACAGGAGATATGGCGCCGTGTTCACCCCAGTTGCTCAACCGCGCCACCGCAAAGCTATACTCCAATGTCGACCCGATACTGTGGGCTACAATAGTGTAGTGAATGCACGCGCGGTGCATTCTGGGCCGCCACCGTTGGCGACCCTGCATGTGCCTACACGCCTCTATATAAAGAGTCAGAACGAAGCTTGACAATGACTGGGCTCAGTTATTGTCGACCCAAGTTCCTCTTTCCCCAGCTCCTCCACGAGGGGGCGCTTGCGTTACACTGGTGTCAGAAGTTTGGTGCATTTGCTCTCCATGACGAAAAATAAATGTCCATGAATCTTTATTCTCTTGTGTCCTTCACATCTTCTTCGTGATTAGCTTCGTTAAGTCATTGCAAAAATAATAATCATAAAAAAAACACATTTAACTAAAGCTAGACACTTGTCGTGTCTAGCTTTGGCCACAGGGTGGCGACAACGTCATATAATAGGATGTGACTTGTTGAACGGAGTTCCTTAAAATAAGACGAACGGCACGAGTGGTTTCGCGTGTGTTTGTGCTCGACACAATTAAGTTTAATTCAGAATCTTTACCTAATTTATGGCTGTGTCCGAATTCGCTCCCTATCCCCCATATAGTGCACTATATGGGGCGCATGCTATCTTGTAGGGGTGTCCGAATTCTCCATGTACCCTAGATAGTGCACTGAAAGTATCCCACAATGCACCGCGAAATGTAGCGAGCATCGTATGTACCCTAGACGGAGCAATTTAACCCATAATGCATTGCGAGACGTTTTAAAAAGGACCTAAACTTTACAAAAAAATGCCGCGGCGGGAGTAAATAGCGACCGACCACAGCAAATAGTTATAAATGTAAGTACTTCTGACTTTTTGTGATGATTGTAGAATTTTATAATTATATTTTATAGTAATTTTGACGGCGCCAACTCTAGTGTCCGAAATCTCGGCAGTTGCTGTTGAGTGCACTATAAGTGAGTGCACTATATGGGGGGGTAGGGAGTAGGGGATAGGTTGCGATTTTGGACACAGTCATGGGCTGGTGGCCTCACCAGGCCTACTACTTCCTGGTGGGTGCCTCTATATAAGTGGGCTCAACCCACTACTTCCTCTCCCTGTATGCTAGCCTTACTAACCATGCTTGTACCATGTGTGATGCCTCATT
>OMKY01247681.1:0-10199 GCA_900302395.1 Bregmaceros cantori | reverse complement strand
CCCCTACTGACTAATATTATACGTTATCCTACCCCGTCAGTGCACAAAAAACTAAAACATAACAAGCCTGTTTTGGTGAAAGTAAAGAGTAGGAGTACGGGTATTTTTGTTTAAAATGTACTCGGTACAAGTAAAAAGTAATCACAGAAAAAAGTACTTCTAAAAGTACAGATAATTGAACGTTTTACTTAAGTACAGTACTTAAGTATTTGTACTTCGTTACTTGCCATCTATGGGAATAGCACAACGCAAGTTACCACCACCCTTTTAAAATAATGCGGTAGGTGTGTGCTCCCGCCGATGGCACCGGAAGTGGCGAGAGTCTGTGACGATGTTGCTTCCTTATGGTGGGGCCAAAAAATGTCAACCATTTGGTTTGGATGATATGAAGGAGGCATATTTTTGTATTTACTCTTTCCAAGACGTCATTATTTGAAACGTTTTGTGTCCACTAGATTTTGTCCACAAGATGTCGTACTACCTACCATGAATGCCATAACCTGCTACGGTGTCACTTTGTTATTTAATCAATATGACAGTGTTTTTCTGTTACAACATTCCATGCATGTATACTGCAGAGATATAGTCGAGTCCCAAACTCATAAGTCTGAGTCGAGTCCGAGTCTTTAGGGGTTGAGTCCGAGTCTTTAGGGTACGAGTCTCAAGTCATTTTTATTGATGTAACTCTAAAAGCTTGGAATTTAATGCAGAACTAGAATTGACTACATGCATATAATCACACACAGAATGGTTAGTTCAAAGTTAGCTGATGTGATACAGGTTTTTATAGCAATGCAACGATTATGAATAAGTATACACAAACAAGGTTAAATGTTTCTTTCGGTAAAGCTGAAAAAGAGGGAAAGACTCGTCAAATACTCGTCGAGAGTCGAGTCATTGATCTAGATTCCCGAGTAGAGTCCGAGTCGAAGTCGAGTCTCAAGGCCCCTTTTTTTGGTGACTCGAGTGACTCGTGAGTAGAGTCTTTTGACTTGAGTCTGCATTGCTGGTATACTTCTTGCATATGCAACGTGGCAAATAAAGTTGATTCAGATCCTCTTCAAAACAAGATATTCTCAAGGAAGTTTTATTCAAGAAAATACAAGTCAATTTACCACCCATAGAAAACACAACATGACCTATCTATTCAAGTATAAATGCGGACAATGCATAGCCTTGAAGCCCTGAGAAAACTGTAAAAATGCAGTTTTTGGTTTGTTTCAAAAGTGAATGTAAAACATTTTTAAAAGATGTTCTCAATACAAAGAGAAAATGGCAGAATCCCGAAAGCCTGAGAACAATGACACATCATCAAATGAGTACAGCCCGTTACGTAAAAACAAAACAGGAATTTAAGTATTTCTATTTAGCTGGAACCCCTGTAGCAATATATTACCACAAGCCATTTATAGCATATAGAGTTAGAAATCAAAACGGTCTAAATTTAAACATTTCATCACATGCACACCAAGGTAATCCTTAGCCTGGTGAGCCAGAACCAACGCATTGCCCACACAGTGCACCTCATATGCTTGCACTGATGTGCGATGCGTGGACGATGCGTTGCTTCCGTCTCACCAGGCTAGGAAACCCTATTATTGAGTAACAGCAGTAGTGGTGTGTAATGCGAAATGGTGTTCGTAACCCATTCCCTCACCCCCCATCAGAAACATATTGAGCGACTTCCATTTAGACTTAGCCTGGCGAGCCAGAATGCAATGCAACGTCCATGCATCGCACAATGTAAGCGTCTAGCGATGTGCGGACGGTGCGTTGGTTCTGGCTCGCCAGGCTAATTTAGTCTAGCATAAATGTCAAACCCCACAGTCAGGGTGTATTCCGTCTTTCATATGGACCACTTTACAGCCAATGAGTGTGGTTTCCAATTGCTACAGAACGGCTCAGAAAAATAACCCCATGGTCATAAGACTACACAAAGTTACTCATCCCCCTCCATAAGAGTTAATACAAAAGCTCCAATGGCTTGAAACAAACTACAAATTTAAATCAACTAAAATGTTACATCACAGTTGCTGGAGAACATTTATGCATTTTTAAAAAGAAAAAGTGTTGTCTTGGTTCCACAAAGACAGCTTAGAAACTCAAACGAGGGCTGTGTCCGAAATCGCTCCCCATCCCCCATATAGTGCACTATATAGGGTGCGCGCCATTTTGTAGGAGGGACCGAATTCTCTATGTACCCTGTATAGTGTACGGAAAGCATCCCACAAAGCAGAAGACGTGGAGTATTCATTTGAAGCTTCGAGATAAAAAGCTCACCAATTGTTGTACAAAAAAAATAGCAGTATACATTTTTAAAAACAGCCATTTAAGGATGGGGAGATTAAACGTTACAAAATGATATATTTCTCATGATTGACCATGTATCTGATTACCCTGATCTTTGTGAAAGCATAGACAGAATCAGGTAGGATAATAATCAAAATTAACATAAAATCTGTGAATGCCTCCATTCATGGAAATAGTTTAGGAAATTGTCCAAATTGTGGAGATGGAAAGTTACAAATAGTAAAAAAAAGGTTTAGAGTTCTACCACAGATTTCCAAGTCGCATGTGTAGATCACTGCATGCTTCCAGATGTGGGTTGATCCGACCCTACAGCGAACCAAGCCCTTACCAAAGCATCAAAAACATACATCATGTAATTGCACTTTTTGATAACCACAGCTTCCAAAATCTTCTTCTTACAATTGTGGTTCCCCAATCTTTAATTACAACTTTCATCATTGACTTGACTCATTAATCAATTATTGCATTTCCTTTTTGCAAATGAAAAGGTTTCCCAGATTTCTAAGTAGAAGGTTGATGTCAGAGATTGCGAAGAACAGCAAAAATGCGTGTTAGATTAATCATTTCAAACAATCAACCAGCCAACTACTTTTTTTTACTTTATACTTTGCCAACGCACCATATGGGCCGGAGTGCTGCGACACGACTGTGCTGGTTCCCTCCACTCTCCTGCGCACAATGGCCATGTGGAATTACAGTACCCATAATGTCATACCTTTTAAATAAAGGATAAAAGCAGCATACAAAACAACGCAACTAACACACTGATAATTCAGTGTTTTTCTCCCCCCCACGGATGTCACTCTTCGTCCGCAAACTTGAACTTTGCGTAGACGATGAGCATGACGACGGACATGACGACACACAGCGATCCGATGACCAGGTAGGCGATTCCCAGGAAGTTGTTCTTGCCGCCCATCCAGGAAACGTTGCTGAACACCACTTTCTTCTTACCGTCAAACGACAGCACGGGGTAATCTGACACAGGCATGTCAAGGAACACACACTAGAAGTATTGAGGCAAAGAGATTCATTGATTCATGGTTTGGCCCATTCTTTGCTCAAACGTGTTGAATATATGTTGTTCCCAATGCAATTTTTCTAGTGTCAAGGCCCCCCCAATACAATAAAGACAACACGCAAGCATTGCATGAAAGCCCAATATGTTATAATTTAGCGTGTAAGAGGCTCTTTCATGCTATTACTATAAAACAGAGATAGCGAAACAGCTAAAAGTTATTAAACGGAAACGGAAAAAGATTTCTTCAAATGTTCCGGAACAGAAACGGAACATTCAAAATCCAGAAAATCGGTTAAAGACGTTTTTTTTGTTCTCTATATATTTTAACATATCCTATTTCCAGTTGTGCATCCATCCAACTTTCATTGTCAGTCATCAAGCCCCATGCATCTGGGGCTACGTCTTGTGGACAGACGAGGAAGCGAATGTAATGGTGTTTTAAACCCGGTTTTCACGTTAATACAGTTGCACTGAAGTTTGAAATTCTACTAAATGTATTTTGTATAAACTATATCTAAATCTAACATTGCACAATATAAGGAACTTTAAGAACGAACAAAATGTTTGTGTTCCGAACCGGTTCAGGACCGATATTTTGGGGGCAGAACGGTTCCGAGAACGAAAACGTTAAACCTAGGCCTGCCTGAACCATTTGGAACGGAACTCCTAAAAACTAATTTAGTTTTCAAGCCCTGGTTATAATAAAGTTCCAATATTGATATTGCAAACTTTTAATGTTTTATAATCATAATTAATGCTAATAATTGTTCCGATTTTAAAAGGAAAAATTAACCAATTAATCGCCAGTAAAATTGGCTGATTGATCGATTATCAAAATAATCGTTAGTTGCAGTCCTAATTGAAATACTGCTTTGCATGATTCCTCAGCTCCTTCCCCCACTGGCGGTGGTGGGGGGTGCGGCGCTCCAAGTGCTACATTGTTGTTGGAGGGACTGGAGATAAAAAGACCAAACCGGTCGGACGGGTCGGGGCGTGTGACGTTTGATAAACACAGACGTTTGTCGCGCTACAGCACACAGTGTGGCTTTGAAATGGCAGCGTCCGCTGAGGTGAGCCTATGACTAGCGAGAAGAGTCACAGTGCTGGCACTCGTCAGCTCTTAAAAGCGGATTTTTAAGATCTGCGCGGAGAAGAATATTCGACGACCGTTATGACACGTGCCGTATTTTCGCTTGCCCACACGTGTACACACATACACAGACACGCGTGTGTATTAACAAAGTTAAACAAATGCAGAATTCAAACCATTGTTGTGTTTCGCCGAATCACAGTAGGTAACTCGCAGTGGAATTATTACTTTGCAAATCACAGACATCGCACATTCGCATGTCAAATGAAACTCAGACGGCCTCCGCAATTATTCCGAATTACCAGGGGTCCATAGGTAATAAAAGTCCAGGGCGACTTGGGCTTTAAAAACGTTTTCGTCTTCCTACAGTGTGGACAAGGTCTTAGTTTTTTGTTGTTGCTCTCAACTACAACTTGCCGCACTATCAAATTGCAGATGGGTTAAAAATAGACCATGAAAAAAAAGAAAAGTAGAAAGTGTCCGAGGCTGGCCGCTTCAGTAGAGCAGCCATTCCCAACCGGGCCACCGTTTGGGGGTCCGCGAACGGCCAAGGTCTATTTGCATTTAGAGACGAATTGAACGATCTGAGCTGCATTACATTCTCCTGCCACAAGAGGGGAGTAAAGCATCTTATAAGCCCAATGCAGCTAGCCGTCAGCTAGATGGTTTAAGTGAGTTTTTGAATAAATAAAACATTGACCCTGATGGCGTTGTTAATTGTCATTAATAGATACACATTTGATCTCCAATTTAAAGATATAGTATGCAGTTTTTCACAGTATTCCAAATGCTGCTACTATGTTATTTTGTGGTTCAATTAATTATTTTACAAAAAGATCACATGAGATATTGAAATGTTGAAGTCTTCAACAGCATAATTTATGTATAGATTTTATTAGATGTGCATCATAAACAATGGAGTAAATGCTTTTGGTTGATGATATAGAGATTTTTTTTTTAGGGGTCCGAGAGTTGCTTTGGGTTGGGAAATGGGGTCCTTGGGATGAAAAAGGTTGGGAACCCCTGGTGTAGAGCAATGGTTCTCAAACTTTTCATACCGAGTACCACCTTTCCCTTGACCTCGATTCCGCAGCAGTGCTTGTTTCGTTTGGGTTGAAGACAGATGTGTACGAGTGGACACCCCAATCTGTGCACAAAGATTTGCTGCAATGTTTTATGTCACGCTCCATGTTTCAAGGGAGATGTCGCCGTGTGTTGTGGGTAATTGACTGTGGGTGTTGGAGTTGTCTGGAGTGGTGCTAAACGGCTCAGCCATCTCATAAATCTGATGATTAGCATTTTTGCGTTTTAAAAGGGGAATATCAAAAAATCCTCCTTGTGTCTTGTATCTTGTATCCTCATGACCGGGACGGTTGTGGAGGAGCCCTGGAAGACTTCTGGCACAGCATCCACCAAGCAGACTGATCCTTCGCTGTCCTTATCAACTCCTCGTCCTTCCACCCAGTCCACTCCCGGATGTTCACCATCCAACTCTTCCTCTGTCTTCCTCTCTTCCTGGCCCCCTGCACTGTCCCCTGGAGGATCGTTTTTGAAAGCGTCTGGTGACGTGTGACGTGACCGAACCATTCCATTTTCCTCCTCTTGATGGTAGTGAGCAGGTCTTCTTGCTGTCCTACTTTCTGTTGGTTGATGGTTCTTACATATTCCTGCATACCAGCAAAACATACCACAGTTTGCACACTGCTATAGAATATTAGTGTACTGATGGAAAGGGGGCTTATGTGTTCATTTAAATTTCATTGTCAAGTGAAATTGTCGTCTCAGACATCTGTATGGTCCCCCACAGGCTGCCATACGCAGGCTACTTTGGAGGTGTCTCCGGTCTAAGCAAGAAACAGTTCCTGAAGATCAACGGCTTCCCCAATGAATACTGGGGTTGGGGCGGAGAGGATGATGATATCTACAACAGGTAATAACAGCAGCGACTCTCATTTCATGTCCTCAACCCGTCTCTGACTGACCATTGGGGCACCACTGTCGACTTCGCAAACAGCTCCCTCCATCTCTTGCTGTCACTCAGCCTGCAACTTGTCCACTCTTCCCAACGTCTTCCTCTCTATGCATCATTCAATTTGAAATTGATTCAACAAAATGATTTAGCTTGTGTTGAAGATTCCACATATAGTTTCGCCACAAATAATCATGTACTTCAGTCACTTACTTTAATTTAAGTAATTTTACAACTGATTACTGAAGACTCTTCTTAAAAGTAAGGTACATTAATGAGTACTTCAGACCTCCGGGTCACAGAGGCACTTCCATTGATAATGGGTTTCCACACTTACTGCTAGCACGATGTATGATTTTTCTTTGCACCACGACGGCGCAGGTTTGCAATCTCTGAGTGTTTCTAGTTTTAAAAGTAATTCAGTTATTTCGCCAGGGTATCTTAGCCTGGCGACCCAGAACCAACTAATCGTCCAGGACGGTCAGGTGGTTCTGGACCAACACGGCAGACAGATCAGATTGCCACCAGTCCAATCAGTTTAGGTGGGCCTCATGCCTACTGCGCTCTGATTTGAATTTAATTTGATTGACACCTTTTTCGAGCCTGCTTAATCCAGATTAACCAGATGATTGTTCTAGTTGCGGGCTTGCCAGGCTAACAGTAGCTCAGTCTGTTAAGTCAGTGCACTACAAAGCACATATACGGGGAGAGTCATGAGTTCGCTCCACCACAGCGTGTGCTCCTCCCCCTTCTTCACTTCTCTCCAGGTCATCCTGATAACTTTATTTAATCCACGGCACTTTATGTAAAGACAGTTTTTTTAGTTTTGTCACTTAATTTGAATGTTTCAAGATTCCCTTCAAGTTAACAATGTACACAACATTTCATAACATATTCTATGTGATTCACTGTTGTGTTATTAATCTTAAAGTAAATAGTCAGGAACATTAGAGTGTAAATAACGTTTTTAAGACAAAGACATTTATATATTATAAATGTTATATATAAGCAGAGATGGGCAGTAACACATTACATTTACTCAGTTACAATTTTTTTGTGTACTTTTTTACTTTTGGAGTACATACATTTTTCATGAGTTACTTTCTACTTTTACTCAAGTAAATTTGAGGTGAAAAAAACTACTTTTTACCGAGATGTCAGTAAAAAGTACTCGGTACATTAACTCTGCCTTTAGCGACACCCGTTGGGAACTGTTGGCACATATGTTGATGTCATATCTCTCTCTCTCGGGCGCTTTCTCTCTCGCTCTCTCTCTCTCTCTCTCTTGGTGTCTCTCGCTCTCTCTCTCTCCCACTCGGTCTCTGTCTCTCTCTCGGGCTCTCTCTCTCGGGCGATCATTTTTTTTTCATTAATTTTTTGAATTCATTTTTTTTAACTGAAAGTTACTCAGTACTTTCACTACTTAAGTAACTTTTTTGTGGAATTTTTTTTTTACTTTTACTTGAGTAACTATTTGGATGACTACATGACTACTTTTTACTTCTACTTGAATAATATTTTGCTGAGGTAACAGTACTTTTACTTGAGTAATTTTTATGGCTGCTCTGCCCATATCTGTATATAAGTATGAGGATAATGAAGACAAGAACCAGAAGATGAAGACATTTATACATTCCTCTGATCTAACACTTGCCCTGCAGATGCAGCACAGGCACCGATAACAATAAACTTTCTACAGCAATAATTGTTTGTCTGTGTTCCCTTCAGATCTATAGATGTAATGCGTTCTGGCCGCTTGGTGGACCGCATTATATTTGCACGTCGTTCTGTCACATTGAGGTCAACATTAGAACAGCCAATGTTTATGCTGGTTGAACAATACACGCACTAGGGCGTGGGCACCCACAGCACACTCACAACACACACACACACACACACACACACTCACAACACACACGCACACATTCACAACACACACACACACACACACACACACACACACACAGTGTATATGTGGTGATGATTAATTTGGCCTAAATAATTTCCTTAGGCATTAATGAAGTCATTGGAATCTCACATCTAGTGTAGCATGCATTAACTTGTGTGCTGGCAAATCATAGTCCTTGGCAGACGCGCCAGAGGAACAGCTAGAGGACACACAGACACGTACACGCAGCTAGTGGACACACACACACACACACACACACACACTCAGCACAGCAGCACGCACACCAAGGCACACACGGAGATCTGTGTTGCTGCGTGATTGCTGCGAGTGAGCACAAGGCGGAGAATAAAGAAACACAATGCAAGCAGTGGAAATGGATCAAACAGACTGTTGTCAGCTTGGGCTCACATTCACATTGCTTTTTTATTAGAACCTCATTAATGTTAGCCTGGCAAACCAAAGGAATGGTCCATGCATCGCACGCACCTAGAACGATCTTTTGGTCTGGATTTAGCAGGCTTGAAAAAAGTGTCCAAAAAAGTGCCAATCAAATGGATTGGCCTGATTGGCCTGCCCGAATTTTGGGCAACTACCTAATTTGGTACGGTAACCGGTAACCAGTAGCGGGAGAGATTGAGGGGAAAAAATTCTCCCTCAAGCACACAGTCTATGCACACACGGCCTGGCTCGCAGCACTCTCGCCCCTCCCGTCCCTGAGGGCGGGGCCACTATTATGGCTTCAGTCAAATTGTATATATTCACAAATGTTGGATACGTGGACAGGTTGTGGGTTCGAATGGATCTCACACACACACACACACACACACACAAAAGAAAATATATGCACATACATTTCCATAATTAACAAAATATTCCACAAAGTAATTCTACTCTTTATCACAAATGCTCCAGTTTGAAGGCTCTTAAACGGAGGAAGAAAACACATTGAAAGGGTACATCAGTATTCTTAAATATGTATTAATAATTGTTTTATTATGAAATGTGAACTGAGGTCACAGCAAAGCCGTGTTATGATATGTAGCCCCAAGGTGCTGACATGTGGAGCAACAGAAAAGGGTGTCAACAATAGACCGCAGACGGCCAGCATGTCACAAGTGCCAGTTAAATCCACACGGGCCACCGCACTGCACGTCCAAAAATTACAATTTATATGCCACGTGCACACACGCGCGCGCACACACACACACACACACACACACACAAAACACCATCAAACCATGGACCAACTGTTAGCCAACAATATTGTCCAGAACGGTTATGTTCCATGTAGTCCACGGAGTCTCGTGGACTCTCTCTCTCTCGCTCCCTCTCTCTCTCTCTCGCTCTCGTTCCCCCCCTCTCCCTCTCTCTCTCTCTCTCTCTCTCTCTCTCTCTCTCTCTCTCTCTCACACTCTCTTTCTCCCTCTCTCTCTCTCTCTCTCTCTCTCTCTCTCTCTCTCTCTCCTCTCTCTCTCTCTCTCTCTCTCTCTCTCTCTCTCTCTCAAGCTCCTAGCTGTGGACCACTCCTCAAAGGCCAACACTGACCCAATATGAAATAACAAACTTCTCCTTAAAGTGTGTAGGTATTGGGGACACATGGGTGACTGGGGGGTGTCTCCTGTCTTCCTCATAGGCCAGTGCAACAAGTGGGGCAAAAACTCTACCATAAATAACACATTGCGAATTCTCTCTCTCTCTCTCTCTCTCTCTCTCTCTCTCTCTCTCCCCCTCTCTCACACTCCCTTTCTCCCTCTCTCTCTCTCCCTCTCCCCCCTCTCTCTCTCTCTCTCTCTTTCTCTCTCTCTCTCGCTCTCTCGTTCTCTCTCTCTCTCTCTCTCTCTCTCTCTTCTTCCCCCTCACACTCCCTTTCTCCGTCTCTCTCTCTCTCTCTCTCTCTCTC
>OMKY01247674.1:0-11864 GCA_900302395.1 Bregmaceros cantori | reverse complement strand
CAAGTAGAATAAATGTTTTCAAACTAGAAGCACTCAGAGATTGCAAACCTGTGCCGTAGTGGTACAAGAAAACAAAACAAAAAATACTTTTAGTGCTAGCATGCAGTATGTGGGGCAACCCATTATCAATGCAAGTGCTCGAGTAGCGTGATTGCGATAGACTTTATTCCCACCGGTGAACATGCCAACTACATCTCCCAGCTGCCCCTTGTGACCGGTCACGTGACCGCAGTAAGCGCCCAGCTATCTATCTGTAAATTGGTGATTAAGTATGATTATGTTACTTATCTCCTACAGAAATGCACCAACATTTAATTGATTTTTTGTGTGTCATTTCCAACAACTATACAAAATTTCATTTAGATCCGTGCACAACTTTTTCGGGTATCTTGAGGACAGACCAAGCAACCAATGCTACCAAAAACATAACCTGCTTCGCGGCGCAGCCCCGACACAGGTAAAAAACAACTTGAGCCAAAGTACAAAGTACTGATCCAAATATCTAGATATCTATAGTCAATCAGTCTGAAATGTACTCAAAATTATTTTTTAAAGTCAAAATTAGTATAAAAATGGTTTAATGGTTGGTGCAAATACTGTGCAACATGTCACAGGTATGCGGTGGTGTTTACATTAGGTTTCATTACCATATAGTCTATAAAAAGTGATAAGTCTGTTTTCGAAAAGTAACGTGTAGAAAGTGGTCTTTGTGTTGAAAATAAACGAGTACAAGTGAAGTCATCAGCGAAATTACTTAAGTACAGTAACAAAGTATTTGTACTTTGATTACTTGCCATCTACTAAGCGCGAAATCATGGTTGTGGATTGGATGCGCCAGCCAGACAAATTCACAAGCAGACGAAGAGAGAGTATATATATGTTCATTGACATCTGTAACACAATTTGTAGATGATTTTATCTGTGGAAAAAGCACCCGCTGGCTGGCCCTGTGGTGTAGCGGTTAAGGCAGCCCCATACATGTGTTCCGCAATGAAATGGGGTTTCCCTGTGTTGATCAATCAGCGCGCAGCGCCCCTGCCTCGGCCAATCACTTCAAAGCAGTGGCTGACCAATCAGTGGCCCAACAACCCACCGCACACCACCACCCACCACCACCCACCGTGACGCCAACGGGATGCGCGTTTACGGATTGCAAACCAAACTCCATAACCACGCCCCGGGCAACTCGCACTTCCGCATATGACGCAGTCGTGACGCAACCGCGGCAATTTTTTCGTCTCGCGAACTTGCATTATAACATTTAATCCCCTACCCTAACCCATACCCTAAACCTAACCCCTACCCTAAACTTAACCCCTAACCCCTACCCTAAACCTAACCCCTACCCTAAACCTAACCCCTAAACTTAACCCCTAAACTTAACCCCTAACCCCTAAACCTAACCCCTAATCCTAACCGTAACCGTAATTTTAAAAAATTACGCAATTGGCGCAAAGAAGTAAGCGGCAGTAGGAATCGAACGGTAGCAGACAGCGTTAAATCGCTGCTGACTCCACGTTCTTTCGTGATGGGTAGGGCGTGACGCGTCAATGGGCGGGGCGTGTGACGTGTATGACGCGCCATAGCCAAGCGCGGTCACTTCGGGGGCGTGGTTATGGATTTTGGTTTGCAATCCGTAAAAACGCCGACGGGATACGTCGTACCACCTCGCGATCAGGCATGAAAATTTCTACCAGTTCGGCGTCGTAGAGGCACATTTTAAGCGGATAGTCCCACCCTGCTGCTCCCTATGGATGCAGTGGAACCAGGACTTAAGTAACCCAGGAAAACTGTACATGAATACTGAAATGTTCTTTCCTGACGTTAGCCTGCATAGGCTAACGTCAGGCTACATAGGGTGGATTGGCTAATGTGGGCCCTTTTTTGAAGCTTCTTAATGTGTGACAGTCAGTTGCTGAATGTGGGATAGTGAAATGTAGTGTTGAAAAGTTGAACTTAATGTTAGGTTCATTACCATAGTTCCACTGACATTCATTAGTTTAGGGAGGAGCCAGTGCCACTGGAGCGTAGGGGGGGGGGTCCCACTTTAGGGCAATGCACCCTATTTTTCTTGCCTCTGTGGGTGCTCTCACTCTACGCGTAGCTTTGTTAGCAACCCCAGGACCAAGGGCAGAGACGTAAGAAGAAATTAGAAAACAGGTAGGCCCACAAAAAATCAGGTGGGCCCTAAATGTGGGGTTGTATGCTAAGATATTGTCACTTCTTGTACTTCAATTTTAGTGTCATTTCCAGTAACGGGCAATCTAACGGATTATACATTAATTATATAGACAAACAGAAATTACAGTTAAGTTACGTACCCCAATACCTCCTTTTTAATAACAGCAAAAACATGGTTTTATATAATACAAACAAACTGTGTTTATTATCACAGTCACGTAGGGTGGATTGCCCTAATGTGCAGGGGCCTAATGTTGGCTAGTGTGTGACAGTGCAATGCAGTGTTGAACAGTTGAACTTAATGTTAGACACATACCATAGTTTGCTTTTACCATATACTTTCGCTGACATTCATTAGTTTAAAGAGAAGCCAGGGCCACTGGAGTTTAAGTGCCCCACATTAGTGGCCTACATTAGGGCAATTCGCCCCAAATACCTTTTCATAATACATTTTCATGATCATTTATTATAAAAGACAGAGATAAAACGAGCTGGAAAGAATGTTTTTAAAAATCATAACAAAGGCGACATATTGGGAAACGTTTAAATATTTGAACAGTTAATTAAGGTTAATGTTTTCAAGTGTCCGTTTTGAATAATGTTGATATCTTTTTATCCATTACTTTTGTTATTATTACTTTTGCGGCAAATTGCCGCGAGCGCTTTGATCATGGGGCCGGGTTGCGCGGTGACGGTGCTGATGCTGTGGTGCGCGTATACGTTGTTGACATATCGCGCGCGTCTCACCATTTCTGTAAATTGGGCTGGCACTCACGCACGCGCTCGAACACACACACACACACACACACACACACACACACACACACCACACACTGTTATAACGGTAGTTCCAACATATTTATAGTCCCTATTTGTTGGTCTATTCTCTGAATTCATATGATTTTGATTATTAGGCTCCGCAGACCTGTTGTGAGCATGTGTCAGGCATGTGCACCAGTATAATTTGAAATATCTACAGATATCAAGTTGCCTGAAGTTGCTACCTGAGCTACATTACAGTTTTGTAAATCGAATAGTGCATATTTGGATATTTTGCACGTTAATTTTAATCTTCACTTCTCATACATGAACTTCCAATGGTGATTTTATATGTATAATTACTAAAATTATAAAAGCATTGTTCCGTGTCGAGTGTTTGCAAGAACAAACAAGCATATGGATAAAAACAGTTTACGCTCCAACGAAGTTATTTTAACACCATTTCAGACAATTACAGCAGACGCCACGGCTGTGCGCAACGTGCGCATCATCGGAATATATATTCTTTGAATGCGTAATTAACGCACACATGCCTTGTAACTTGTTACACTGAAACCTAAACATGTTTACTTACTGAATTGCCCAATTATGTCGGCGGTGGATATTTTGCACATTAATTTGAATCTTCACTTCTCATAAATTAACTTCCAATGGTGATTTCATATGCATAATATAGTCTTATTGTCTTGGTTTTAAGATATGTGACTGCTGTATATAATTAAAAGTATTTGCAACCTAGTGAAGTGGTGTACCTTAGTTACTTTTAAAATAAAATAGTGAATACTCTAACGTATTATTTTTTTTAGCAGGAGCAGTCAGCAATCAGTAGTCTGATTATTATTATTATTATTATTATTATTATTATTATTATTATTATTATTATTAGTAGTAGTAGTAGTAGTAGTAGTAGTAGTAGTAGTAGTAGTAGTAGTAGTAGTATTTTTTTTACAAGTAACTGCATGTGGCAGCATTCGTTATACCGTGCGGATACGCAGCTTGTCCACAATAGCTGACCGCGCGCCTGAACCCGTGATACTATAACGAGCTCAGCACGATCCAATTTGGAAATGAACAATCGGATATAATAGTTGGGCATTTAAGATGGTTAATCAGCCTATATCATTTAAATCACCCAACACCGCGATATAAAATATGATTCATTGAGCTAGAATATTATAATCGAGTTCAGGAGCTCATCCAGATGCCAGTCTTGCTGTTGGTTGGATCGCGTGCTTTCTGTGTGTTTAACAGTCAAACTAAAACCTTGCTCAACTTTCTGTTAAATGAGTAAATTACGCATTGTTCTGCACCGAGTGCTTGCTAGAATAAACACGCTTATGGATAAAAACAGTTTAGGCTCTAACGAAGTTATTTTAACATTATTTCAGACAATTACAACAGACGCCATGGCCGTGCGCAACGTGCGTATCATTGGAATATAACTTTTTTGAATGCGTAATTCACGCACACATGTCTTGTAACTTGTTACACTGAAACCTAACCATGTTTACTTTATATGAATTGCCAAAATATGCCAAATATCAAAAACTATTTATGGTTTATCGCCGCTTAAAACCAAAGAAGAAACACATTTTGATAACGCCGGGTCTGTGGCAGTAGGGCGGATGGTGGCTGAGTCTATATGGTTCTCAGCCCGCCTATATCCACCCTCCACTGAATGGAGGCCGTCACTCTGGTCTGAAACTCAGATAGCGTATACAACTCGCAACAACATGGCTGATGCCGCCCCAGCACCCGCCGCGCCCTCGCCGGCCAAATCCCCCAAGAAGAAGGCTTCCAAGAAACCGAAAAAGACCGGCCCCTCTGTGGGAGACCTCATCTTGAAAGCCGTGGCCGCTTCCAAGGAACGGAAGGGGGTGTCTCTGCCGGCGTTGAAGAAAGCGCTTGCTGCCAGTAAGTACGACGTGGTGAAGAACAATGCCCGCATTAAGACCGCTGTCAAGACGTTGGTGAAGAAGGGCGCACTGGTCCAAAAGAAGGGCATTGGCGCGTCCGGTTCCTTCAAGCTGGGCAAGCCCAAAGCGAAGAAAGTCAAGAAGCCCAAAAAGGCCAAGAAGCCCAAAAAGGCAAAGAAGCCCAAAAAGGCTAAGAAGCCCAAGAAGCCTAAAGCCAAGAAGCCCAAGAAAGCCAAGAAGGCCGCCGGGAAAAAGAAGAAGGCCGCGCCGAAGAAAGCAAAGAAACCAGCGGCTGCGAAGAAGCCCGCTGCCGCCAAAAAGACCAGGACCGCCAGGAAGGCCAAGCCCAAGACGGTGAAGAAGGCTACCAAGACTAAAGCGGTAGCAAAGTAGTTCACAAAATGGATAGACAATAACCGAACCCAACGGCTCTTTTCAGAGCCAACTACAACTCATGAGAGCGCCTATTTTTGTCTCAAATACCGCGTTGTATGTACTCGTACAACTACTGCAGTATATGTATTGTTTATTTATTTTATGAATGTATTTAATTATTGTATTAATTATGGTTTGGCATTTATTACAAGAGCGAAACAATTAAAACGAATTATTTGTATTATTGTACCACAATCTATTTTCATAAAGCGGTGATGATGGGATATTCATGTGCGTGTTAGTTGCATTAGTAATTATCATTATTATGATTATTATTTATTATTTTTTTTTTCTTAGAATTGAAGTTAATTGCCACTCGTTGAGTTTCAAGTATATTCTGTCAATAGCACGAATTCAACTGATTTGTTGGTGTTGATCACTCATAAGAGTTGTGTGTTGACAATTAAATGCACGTGCAGCATTTCTATATTTGACTTTTTTTGCTGTTTTACGTAGGGTGGATTGCCTAGAGTGGGCCACTGCCTAATGTAGGACACCTAAGCTGTAATGGCTCTGGCTCCTACCCAAACTAATGGGTGTCAGTGAAACTATAGCAAACTATGGTAATGCGTCTAACATTAAGTTCAGCTATAAACACTGCATTTCTGTTTCACCTTAGGGAACTGACTGTCCCACATTAGGAAGCTGCAAAAAAGGGGGATTCCACCCTACCCCAGATGATTTTACGTTTTTAAGTACGTCAGATGATTTATGATAATTGTTTACGCATGAACCTAAAAATGTTAAAACATGTTTCATAAACTGCTACTGGTCACCTCATAACCTTGTAATATAACCTGAAACCAGTCCCGTTAAACGTTTAGAACAGATGGAATGTGTTAAACTTGTTGGATCTTTTCAGTATATGGAGACCCTTCTTCGTATTCAGAAATGCCATCTCAACAATAATATTGTCATTTACACTTGTCTCACATAGGGTGGATTGCCAATAATGTGGGCCACTGCCTATTGTGGGACACCCAAACTTCTTCTCACTAAACTAATGAATGTCAGTGATACTCTAGTAAAAGCAAACAATGGTAATGTGTCTAACATTAAGTTCGGATGTTCAACATGTCATTGTCTCACATTTGGCAACTGAATAGCCGACATTAGGAAGCTGCAAAACTGACCCACATTAAGGCAATGCACCCTGTAACCATTTATGCATTCCCCTTGACGTTACAGGGCACATATAGCACTTTAATGTTGTATTATTCTTTGCGACAGATATGGGAAGCTAGGTGGGTTGGGGAAGTTCCGGGTGGTTATTGGGGGTGCTATTATTACTACTATTCTTGACGATGTTGTCCTGTTGTTGAAGTTGTGTTTGGAAAAAAAAATAAAAAGACAATTGAAAGAAAGAAAATTTGATAAACAGAATTACGTTTAAACCAATAGCAAAGCGGCCATGCAGGTTTCAGCACCACGGAAAGCTCAGGTCTCTTGTTCTTGGATTGGAGTTGTTCACACGGCGGTTGGCCAAATGGTTTATTAGGAACAATCCCAGAAGTTCCAAGACGGAAGTACATTCAATTACATTTTCTTTCTCACTCGCTCAATCTCACTCCTCCCACGCGCGCACACACACACACACACACACACACACACGCACGCACACACTTGTGCACAATGATGAAATGAATGTATTCATTTAATTGTATTTCACCGAATTTAAGGTATATTCGTTTGTTATTAGTATATTACAAACATTGTGTTTAACACACACACACGCCTGTATAAATCAATGTAATATTATGTATGTTATAGTTGTTATAGTTTGTTATTGTTATTATTGTTGTTCATTATTATGTATTATATGTTGCATTATTGTAATCACTAGATTGCAAACATTGTCACACACACGCACACACACACACACTTTTCGAAAGGCACAATGGTTAATTACATATGTTTTTAAGATAATCCGAATCAACATAAATCAATGTATTATTATTGTTGTTATTGTTTAGTATTGTTGTTCATTATTAATATTATTATATTATCATTGATATTAGTCATAAGAATTTGTGTGACAAACATTGTCACACACACACACACACACACGCGCGCGCGCGCGCGCGCGCGCGCGCGTTTTTGGAAAGGCACAATGATTAATTGAATTTATTTTAAGATTATCTGAATCAACTCCTCAATACATCAACGTGTTATTGTAATTTGTTTTATTACTTGGCGCGCGCGCGCGCACACACACACACACGCACGCGCTGTACGTGGAGACAACGTTATCTCTGCGTGAAAGACACTCTTCGAATATCTGGTCTAGAATCAACTCTCATTTGAAGCTATACACGTCTGACACCGCGCCCTGTACTGGTCTCTCTCAGGTCCGCAAGTTGTCTTTAAATAATAGATGCGCCAGTTGGGCCTCCATTCGCTCACCCACACTGTCACGCAGTCATGTCTGGTAAAGGTAAGGGAGGGAAGGGGAAGGGACTCGGTAAAGGAGGCGTCAAGCGTCGCCAGGTGCTGCGTGATAACATCCAGGGGATCACCAAGCCCGCTATCCGCCGGCTCGCTCGCCGGGGAGGCGTCAAGCGGATCTCCGGGCTCATCTACGAGGAGACCCGCGGTGTTCTCCGGGTCTTCCTGGCTAACGTCATCCGTGATGCCACCACCTACACCGAGCACGCCAAGAGAAAGACGGTGACCGCCATGGACGTCGTTTACGCGCTGAAGAGACAGGGACGCACCCTGTACGGCTTCGGTGGTTAAAGCATATACAACTATAAACTAAAGGCTCTTTTAAGAGCCGCCTACTTACATAACGAGCAGTCTCCCCCGTCCCTGTGTCCGCAGGAAAACTTTACGTTAGGGCACCGTCCTGCCCCCCATGACACCCGGCACGCACCGCGGCCCTGCACATAGCTGGCTTACCAGCACCTCAGCCTGTGACGACCAGCCCGACCGGTCACATACATACTATATTTTATAAATACTTTTAATAAACACTTTTTAAAAATATATATTTTTGAAATGCTAGCTTGTTAGTTTTTACATTTGTAATAAAAAATGAATTAAGTCAAACAATGCCGTCAGATGTCTGAACCATTTTAAAGCATTTCAAAACACGTTTTTTTTAATATCAAAAAAAATATAAGTATATGTTACTGGTATAGCATATTTTAAGTCATAAAAATAACAATAATGTGAATATATATACACACACACACACACACACACACACACATCTCTGTGGCCTAAATTCTTGTCGCTTGCATGCATCAGGGGCCAAGAGAAACCAAAAAAATAATACTTGAGAAAGTTTAGATTGATTATATCTCTCTTGATTTTATTCTCAGTCTGCGTCTAAACAGAACAGCACTGGATCAACACCTTTGGAGAAGGATGACCCATGTTGCTACACATTTTGCAGAGATAGTGAAAAATGTAGATCTGTTGTCATCATCATCATCAATCCCGTAGTCTGGTCGTCCGTTGGGGCGCCATTGAAGGCTTTGCGAGCTGCTCTCTCCATAGCACTGTGTCCTCGGCCATTCGCATGGTATCACTCAGCCTGCACCTTGTCCACTCTTGGATGTTATCTTCCCATTGCTTTCTCTGTCTTCCTTCTACCTGGTACTGTGCTTGGAGGATTGTTTTTGAGAGTCCTTGGGATCTTGTGATATGACCGTACCATTTTAGTTTTCTTTTTAGTTGGTAGAGTTTTTCTATGTAGTATTTGTATTTTGTCATGGTTGCCCACAGGGCTGCGTGCCACACCCTGAAAAAAATCTTTCCTGAAGTCTATGAACACATGGCAGAGGTCTTGTTAGTGCTGGAGATATTTTTCACACAGTATTCTACGGTTGAAGTTTTGCTCTGATGTGCTGCGTCAGGTCCTGAATCCTGCTTGTTCTTCAGCGATAATGGTCTCTGCTTGTGTCTTTAGTCACATCACCCCCATCCTCCGCTCCCTGCACTGGCTCCCCATAACCTACAGAATAGACTATAAAACTGCTCTCCTCACCCACCAATGCCTCTATGGACCTGCCCCCTCCTACCTAAAGGAGCTCATTTCCCCCAACCCCTCCACCCGCACACTCCGTTCCTCCGGCACCCACCTCCTGGCTGTCCCCAAAGCCAATCTCTGGACAATGGGCGACCGAGCGTTCACCTGTGCAGGCCCCAGACTGTGGAACACTCTTCCCCTGCACCTGCGCTCCCCCCAAGCCACGGACAGTTTTAAAAAAGGACTGAAAACTTACATTTTTAGCAAATCTTTTTCATTGTAGCCTGTTTCTTTTCTTCTTTAACCTTTTATTATTTTAACTGTAGCACTTTGAGGTTCTCTGAACGTAAAGTGTGCTATAAATTAAATGTATTATTATTATTATTATTATTCTGTTTAGTAGGATCTTCAGAATAACCTTGCTTGGGTAGCTGTTAAGGTTAGTTTTTGCATAGTTGTAGGTTCCCCTTTTTGGGGAGGTCGATGATCAAAGTCTGGGTCCAGGGTGCAGGCCACTCTCCTGTTGTTCAGATCGTGTTGGAGATCATGTGCAGGGCGTCTATCATGGCTTCACCTCCTGCTTGCACTAACTCTGTTGGGATGTTGTCTACCCCTGCTGACTTCCCTTTTTTCAGTGACTCAATGGCTGCCTCCACCTCTTCCTCTAAGGATGGGGTAGTCATCTCTGCCCGACTGTAGAGGGATGTTCAGAACCTCTGGGTCTCCAGTAGGTACTTGGTTGTACAAATCAGAACAGTATTCCGTCCATCTGTCTAGGATGTCTTTGTCTTCGGTTAAGGTATAATGTGGAAATATGTTGTAGAAGTACTTTATTTCTTTATTTCGTCACACATACATACATTTACAGTTAATTCCTCCGCAGTTAAGCCATCCCTGAGGAGCGGTGGGCAGCCGCGTGCGCAGTGCCCGGGGGCCAACTCAGATTCTGAGCCAGTGCCTTGGCAAGTGGCACTGACTGGAGCAGGTAAACTATAACAGGTTTTTGGTGGTGGGGGAAACTGGAGTAAACCCACGCTGACACGGGGAGAACATGTAAACTCCACGCAGAAAGTCCGGGTTGGGATTAGTACCCAGGACTTTCTAGCAGTGAGGCAGCAATGCTAACCACTGCACCACCGTGCTGCCACATGTAGGGACTTGATGGTTACAATATTTTGCCGGGTGATGGCATCCTTCAGGTTGTCAAGTGGGGTTTGAACCCTAAATTCGAAAATATCTATGTTCCAAAATCCCTATTTTCTCAAAAGTAACTGGCCAATTAGTCACAGTAGGGTTACACCCAAGGCTAAAATGTGTCTTTTCTGTATTTGTTCCTTTTTTGGATGTTATTAGAGGGGATTGCACAGCACTATTCTTCTTCTTCTTGTTTAACGGCGGTCGACACTTGTCTAAGCAGGTCATTAGCGCCGGCTGCTAAGCAGCACAACTCTTTATATTCTGTCACAATCACCAGCATTAAGCAGAGGCACATCAACTCAGGAGTGGTACACAGCCTACAAATCATTCTTCCTAGGAGATCTGAAAGAACTCCTCTTATGATCTGGCTATATGAGGTCATATTCACCTATCTCTGTAGAGCACCACTACAGAAACATCAAGCAATATTTCATCAGTCTTAATTCATCAGGCACCCAGAGCAAAGACCCCACAGCCCAAAAGCCCCACACCTTGAACCAAAATCAAAAGAATGACAAGAAGATGGGCAACACACACAAAAAAACACCACTCCAACACAATACACACAACGCACCAATACACATAGCAACAAATCAAGCCATCATGGTGTGCCTCCGACCAGCAACACCAAACCGCGCCCCCCAATGCAGACCACAGGATACACCAGACCAGAACCACACCGCCAACACAACAAATCCGTGCCCAGATCCCCGCCAAGAGCCTCCCAGCCTCCAAAAATCCAAATAACTTCCCAGTAGGGGAAGAGAGCAACGACTCCACAGAAACCGACCCAACCTCCCTCCCAAGAGCCCCACGAGCCACCGCAATCTCCACTCCGCGGCAGCACAACACCACATGCTCCACAGCCTCCCGCCCCCGGCAACAACCACACAATCCAGTCGGATGCCCACCAATCCCGCGGAGAGCGCCACTGTAATGGCAGCTCAGATAAGGTGTCCACGTAGAGGAAATGACCAGTCTTGACACGAGAATATGTCTAAAGGGTTCATTTATTAAGCTATACTGGACATTAGCCGGGTATCGGCTAGCTAAGCTAAGCTATGAGCTAAGCAGGAAAACATGGCCGAACAACTCCATCAGGAAGTATCACTGATATATAGCTGATGGGTGGGGACATACAATGATGTCACAGCTTGTAGCCAATCAGGACAATGGAGGCGTGACTCTACGAGTCACATTTCCATAACAATCCTCTCTTTTGATTCTATGAATCACATCAATAACACATCAATAACATCAATAATACAGGTGAACCCTTAGACACAAAAAACAAAAAAAACATTTCCGAATTAGTCAACGCTTTTGTCCTTTGGGTTCCTTTCACAAGGCGCACCCCGGGCTGGACACCTTTCCACCGGTGA
>OMKY01247671.1:0-12169 GCA_900302395.1 Bregmaceros cantori | reverse complement strand
CCCTCAATAACTGAAAAAAATTGCGCACGGATCTGGATGAAATTTTGCAGAGTTGTTGGAAATGATCAAAACAAGAAGTAGCCTGCACCCTATAAGTGACATAATCGTACTTAATCACCAACTTACCAATAGATTGCTGTGTCACGTGACTAGACTTCCGGGTCCAGGGGCCGCTGGGAAATGTAGTTGGCATGTACGCCGGTGGCGTCAATAGCAATCGTGCTACTCTACTCAAGTACTATTTTTCGTACCGCTCCGGCACAGGTTTGCAATCTCTGAGTGCTTCTAGTTATTATTATACATTATTTGTTGTTGGGCTTTAAGTCTACTAGCTGACATAAGAATCTGGTTGATCCAATATGATATATTAAGAATTAGAAATTCTTAGATTAGATTTCATATTTTGTTCCGTCTTAATAGGGCTGTTGCACGTGACGTCGCGGCTTGGTGGCGGCAGACATTTTGGTGGTATCACGTACGGTGAAGTAAACATATACATACGGTTAAGTGGTATCACGTCCATTATATACGCTCAAATACAATAGACATAGTTAGGCTGCCATCTGCTGGCGATTGATAGCATATTATCATGGATAAATTAATAATAGAAGACTTTACATGGATAATGTTATGCAAATATCACTCTGCCTGTTCGTCGCGATGATACCACCATAATGTCTGCCGTCGCCAAGTCGCGTTGTCACCATGCAACCGTGCTATTATGTTTGAAGCAGGGCTTGAAAACGTTATTATTTTTAAAAACGTACCATTCTGAACGGTTCAGGCAGGCCTATGTTCAACGTTTTCATTCTCTGAACCGTTCCGCCACCAAAATATTGGTCCTGAACCGGTTCGGAACGCAAAATGCTGTTCGTTCTTAAAGTTCCTTATATTGTGCAATGTTACATTTAGATATAGATTAAACAACATATATTTGGTGGACTTCAGTACAACTGTATTAACGTGAAACCGGGTTTAAAACGGCATCACATTCACTTCCTCGTCTGTCCACAAGATGGAGCCCCAGATGCATGGAGCTTGATGACTGACAGTAAAAGTGGACGGAAATAGTCTCCCAGACATAGGATATGTTAAAATATATAAAGCAGAAAAAAATGTTATTAACCGGTTTTGTGGATTTCATAATGTTCCGTTTCTGTTCCGGAACAGTTGAAGAAATCTTTTTCGTTTCCGTTTCTGCTCATCGTAAAATTCAGTAAATTCCCGTTCGTTTTCGGTTTTCAGTTTCCTTGAACTGGTTCGGAGCCCTGGTTTGAAGGTTGAAATTCATTCCTTTTCTACAGTAAATGTTTTTATACATTTCACTCCCCATGTTCGACAAATTACATTTAATGTCCAGATGCTCCTGCCATTAACGATTTTTAACTAGGCCGAGATCAAGACTGACTGAAAGTCTTGATCTCCTTTTTCTTCTTTCTTCTCTCTTCTTTCCAGTCCTCCGTTAAAGGAGTTCTGTAAACAACCCCAAATTACTGTCCTAATTCTAAAAACGTAATCACTTTTGTGAAGCGCCTTGAGGCAGCTTCGGCTGCGATTTTGGCGCTATATAAAAATCTGTTGAGTTGAGTTGAGCAAACTTCGTGGTTATTTCTAATACAGACCTGTACGCAGCCACGCGCGCCGGCTTATTCATACAGCATTGTTAGTACACAATCAATGTGCTCTCAATAAAACGGATAGACTGTGAAAAGAGAGAAAAGAAAACAAGTTATGGGTTGCCAGGGAAAACTAAATAAAATCCACATCAGGGAACAAGCAAAGAGCATTGTGTTGAAATAATCAAATGGAGTAACGCAGCGTACCACCCAGGCCCAGTGGTGCAGTAAAACACATAGTTATAGAAAGAGTACGAGAGGAAGATCTCTGTGTGTTCTATAATATGCAAAGATGAATTGCCATGACGTGGATGGGGAAATATTTGATGCTGTCCTGCATTAAAGTAGAATTAAAAGTGGAATGTCAAACAAAAACAAAAGTGTCTACTTTCTAAAAATGTCTAAATTGTCGCAGTGATTTGACATGTTTATTCAAACGGTCATTGTAGGACCGTCTATTTTTGGTTCAACGATGAAGTGGCCTTCATAGTTGCATGTTACATCCACCAAATATATAGGATAATTCAATACTATAGTGTACCCAAAACACACATGTAATTTTTTGAGACATTTTTTGACTACAAAAATGTTTATTTTATGTTGATTTAACTTCATTATCTAGAAAATTAAACAAACTGGTTCTGAGATTACTCAATTAATTTTTATTTCATTGGGGGCTGGCTGCATCTTATTTGGTACAGTGTCCATTCCAATAACTGAAGGGTTGAAAATCGAAAGGTCGAGGGTTCGAATCCCGTCTCCGACAGTCTCCATTCCAGAGTGTCATTGGATAAGACGCTACTGAACCCCAAATTGCTCCCAATAGGTCGTGATTGAGAGCCTTTCACGGTAGCCGTCACCATTGGCATGTGTATGTGTACATAATTTGTGATTGGTAGAGTATATATATAATAGCATAATAATATTAAAAAGCAATGTACTCCATTACTTCCCATAGCTCTACTCTGAATTAATTAACGCACTATATTTTATTCCCAGGGCGCCTACAAGTCGTCCACCATCTGCTACAGTCCCGAGAAGGGAACATGGACAGAGCTGGAAGGAGACGTGGCCGAACCCCTGGCCGGACCGGCCTGCTCCACGGTCATCCTGCCCGCCTGCCTCCCCTTTAACAAATGACAACTAACCCAGCAGCAGCAGCTGACCCGGCAACAGCTAACCTGGCGCCGACCGAGCCGGAAGCTGGCGCCGGGCGCTGGCAGCGGACCAGAGACTCACGGCTGCTCTGAGCAGCAGGACCAGGAGATGGGCGAGGGGCACGGCCCAGAGGAGGAGGAGGACCATCCATGACACGTTTGTGTGTGTATGCTTGTGTGTATGCGTGTGTGTGTATGTGTGAGTGTGTATGTGTGTGTGTGTGTGCGCGCAAAACAAAACAACACACTTCTCTACCAATGAAGTACATGGTGTGCGTGTCTTCCCCAAACGATGCAAGAATTTACATCCAGCATCAATTGACGCGGATGTCGGGGTTAAAGCCACTGCCGATTGACGTTGAAAACACCCCGCTGCAGTCAGATTTCTCTTCCGTCTGTAGCATTAAAACAGACATTGTCATTGAGAACATTTTCAAAATCTATTGTTGTTGGTACATACACAGCTGATGCGAGCGGTATTAGTGTCAGATCCACACCACACATTTTGATGCAGCGATTTTGAATTTGCGAAGATCATTTGTAGCCCAAAACAGACTACAAGCAATTACGAATTAAATGGGATTATAAATATTGTGCCATACATTATGAGAAACACAAGGTTAATTTCTCATAATTCTGGTTATGTTAGGTATGGACCAATATTTATGGAACAATATTTGAACATTTATATTACACTTGTTGGTGGATATATTTTCAGATGCACCCCCAACTGACATAAAAGTGAATCTGGGGAGTAATTGGGAGTAGTACTGAAGTCAGGCCCAATATTTGAAAAACGAACACTAATATTCCTTTCACATTAAGATTTCATGTACACATGGGGGTGGTACAAAAAAAGGCACCACAATTGGCCTCCAGGGCAATGCGTTTCAGACCCACGCAGAGAGGATTTCATTCTGAATCAGAAATAGCTCGGATTGGTTTGGCACCAGTTTGATACCAAAGGGGCTTACATCACACCATTACTGGCTTTGTGGAAAGGCGTGTAGGGTTGGGGGTGGGAATTTGTGAATACATTAAAAAAAAAGATATTTTTTTACCAGTTTGACAAGAGCACTTTCATTCTATGCTAATGGATGTTTGAAGATGTGTTAAAAAGATGAAGGCTGACGGATGGAGAGGAAAGGGAAAAAACAATATTTGTCCAATTCTGTGTATTCTAAACTCATCAGTGTTGATCTTCTGAGAAAAACAGGACTTTTCATGACAAGTCTTTGCCTTTTTTTTTCTTTTCTTTTTTATAAAAAGTTGGTATGGTGTGTTTTTGCCTTCTCTTTCTCTATCGCACGCATAATATTGAACTGAACTGCATTATAGCTTTTTTACATCCATTATATCATGTACAAAGTCCAGGCACCAGTCAATCGAGTGGGAGGGGTGTGATAGTGGATCGTATAAATGTAAAAAATATATATGTACTTGGTGAAATCACCAGAGTTAGTGCCTCCAGAAAATGTGCTTGCTGTAGTCAATTATTATAACGTGAAAAATATTAATGTGGAAAATTACAAAAAGGGTTGTAAGTAATCAAAGGAGAAGTTGTGGCTGGCTTTTTTCTTTTCCAATAAATATTTATTTTATTTATTTTTTTTATTTTTACAATTTAACTAATTCAGTGACAAAGACGCGTTACCTCTTCTTTGGCTTATATTGAAAAAAATGATAATAGATTTGGTGCAGGACCTCTATCTATCCGCCAGGGGGCGCCATACACCGTCCCTGGGCCCAAGCGTCTGTCTCAATCGTGGTGGTGTGTACACCTAGAGGCCACCGCCCTGTTCTGGAGGCTATAACTAAAGAATGGAAACAGGTTAAAACAACCGTTTTGTTTTGCTTTTGATGATCAAGGGAAGTCTGAAGTTTCCTGCTATGTTTTTCGTTGACAAGAACACAACTTACTTTTCTTAATTTGAAAAGGACTGGCACGGGATGAGTTAATAATTAACGCTGACAAAGTATTTTGTAAAATGAAAGGGTAATTAAAAAGCACCAAGAACTGTGCACTGTTTTTTGAAGATCCACCAAATATTCTCTCCAATAAATATCTTAACGTTGCTCATAACATGAAAAACAGGATCTCTTTTTTTTCTTTTTTCTTATTTGAACAGTTTATTTTACTGAATTAACAGTTATTTAAAGAACAATTACAATTAGCCACACCAGCTTGAGGCAATCTGTGGACAGAAGTGGAGCACAAAATCCAAGGCACCTCAGTGTAATAACAATTTTTATTAACCTTAATAATTGTTTTCATTTTGAAAATGAAACCAAAGAGTCACAGAAATGAAATTATGCGGCACTGAAACTCTTCAGTTTCAATCTCTTCGCGTTCAGTACCAAACGCCTCTCCTCCAGTCTTTGAAAAAACATACTTTTTACCAATCACGCTATTATTCCGCTGTTTAGAAAAAAGAAAGAAACACAACCTTTCCTAGAAACTAACAGTCTTAATTTTTATTTCCAAGATGTCCACTACCACAACTTTAACTTTTATACAGCACCTTTCAATGACTTCAAGTTCAAGTGTTTTTTTGAGACAGTAAATGCTTTCTGGAGGTACTGAGAGTGGCCCACAATTTTGCCCCCCACGGGGATGTCCGAGGCCCTGTCCGCATAAATATTTGAATTGAATGTTATCTTCATTTTATTTTTTTTGTGCTGAGTACACTTGGCCATTGTTTTATTTTATTTTATTATTTTTTTTAATTTTGTCTTTTTTTTATGAGGGCACTAAAACGCTGAATTGAAACATTGTAATACCAAATGTGACCACAAGAGTTCCTGGTAAACTGGAGGGTTTGTGTGTATGTGCGTGAGTGAGAGAGTTAATTTTTTTTAATACTCCCAAATGGGAAAGTATGTTGCCATAAAAGGCGTACAACCATGACCACTCCACTGACAATATGATTTACTGCATTTAAATAATGTACAGAAAATTGGCAAAATTATTTATTTTTGTTGGGGCTATAATAATTGAGTCAACTGTCTGGAAAGGTTAATTAGGGTGGATTGTCCTAATGTGGTCCACTGCTCAATGTAGGACACCTAAACTCCAGTGTCTCTGGCTCCTCCCTAAACTAATTAATGTCAGTGAAACTTTGGTAAAAGTAAACTATGGCAATGTGTCTAACATTAGGTTCAACTGTTCAACACAAAATTTCGCTGTACCAGGTAAGGCCTTGTCCCGCATAATGAAGTTGCAAAAAGTGGCCCACATTTGGGCAATTCACCCTGCCTTATTACGACTTTGGAAAACAAGTTAGATTATTAGTCAATGCAAATAAACTCTAAAATCACTTTGAACATTTCAATAGAAGGACAGTGATGCATACAATATTCCACTCATGGAATTTGGTTTATAAAATGTAATAATAAACAATCATTAAAACGAGAGAAATATTATGGTTTCATTTAACCATGTTAAATGTGCCTGCTGACGTCTTTTCTCTCCAAAACGGAACAGGCCCAAATATTCATATTTCAATCAATTGGTGATGAATATAAAGTTGATTCATGAAATGAATAAAACATGCGTTTCCAGTGTTCAAATGCTAATGAGAGGTAAGGCTTCCAAAAAGTAGAAACAAAGAACGATTCCGCCCACATCACTCCGCTGAATGAGCTGGCCGTGGGCTGCGTGACATACTGCAATTTGTCAAGTTGAATTTCATTTTCTCCCCCTCACTCGCTGAAAGATCCAGTAGCTGATTTATAGCTAAGTGATCCTAATGTACCATCCAGAAGGGTTCAGATGGTAGCTTTAGATCGACAATTCATGTTTGGAGGACAGGGTCAGTGTAGGCAAAGGAGTGGAAACACCAACAAAACATTTCATTATTGTAACGCAAGCGCCCCCCGTGGAGGAGCTGGGGAATAGAGGAACTACATCGGCAATAGCTCAACTCAGCCATTGCCAAGGTCCGTTCTGACTCTATATATATAGGGGCGTGTAGGACATGCCGAGTCGCCAACGGTGGCGGCCCAGAATGCACCGCGCTGCATTCATTACACTGCGCGTAATGAATGATAAAGAGAGTGCAATTTATTATTTGTGGAATGTGTTATGTATCAGGCTGGGACAATTAATAATATTATTTAACCAAAAAAATGTGAATTGTGACGTAACGGCTAATTGATTTAATTGGCTGTTAACACGCTATTAGTGTTAAAATTGGATGACTACTTCATGGCAATGATTTCCTGGCTCAGAACTATTGCTTTTTCATGAGAGGTTTGGCTATGCTCACATTGCATCAGGGGCCTGGCGCTTTGCCTTCAAGTTATGCTGTGTCTCTCACGTGTCTGAGTGCACTGGAATACAGTGCTCTATATTTCAGTGCAATGACTTTTTGGTGCACTATGTCACAGTTTAGTGCTGTCACCGTCGTTTTGCACTTCCCGGAAATAACGCTGTGACGCTTGGGCATGTTGCGCTAGCAACTTAGTGCATGCCGCCAATCAACAGACTGCATACAACATGCAATACGCCAGGCAAGTATATGCCGTGTGTGTGCGCTCATCTACGATGTTGATGTCAATCTATTTCCACTACGGAGGCCTCACTGTGGCCGGTTAGTGAGTCAAGTGTTTCGACCGTAAAGTGTTCATGTTCTGACTGTCTTTAGAGCACCAACCTGGCACTTTCAGTGCATTGGAATTTAACCAACAACTCTGGACAGCGCACTACACACTAAAATGCACCATTTGAGACACGCCGTTAATGGCATTTCACGACATGCACAAGTCTACAGTGGTGTTGAGCAAGGCGATAGCCCCCCCGTATACAAACATAATACACGTAGGAAAAACAGGATTCCCTGGTTGAAACGGTTGACACTGAATGGGATAAAGGCAAATAATATGGTTCACTGTCAAACAATAGCACTTGTTCTCCAATCAACTTTGTGAACTGGTTTAAGCAATATATCAATACGATATCATCGTCCACGCACCGCACGTGACTAGAACGATCATTTGGTCGGGATTAAACAGTCTTGAAGAAAGGGTCAAAAGAAGTGTCAATCAAATGAAGCCATCAAATCACAGCTCAGTAGGTGTAACAAGTGGCATGGAGGCCCATGTCTCAATTTGAACAAGGCCCGCCTTAACGGGGCGCTGATTGGCCCGCCCAAATTTGGTCCGACAATCTGATTTGTCGGCCTGGTTGTTCCAGACACACCGGACCGTCTAGTCGCGTGCCATACGTGGACGATTCATTGGTTCTGGCTTGCTAGGCTAGGATTGGATGATATCATACTGCTATAGATATTGTATCTGATTGAGTGGGTGCATTGCTTAATTTTAGTCATCATAATTTTAAGAGCCTGCCAAGAGTTTGATTTGATTGTATTGAAATAGTGTGGATCATGGTGTGAATGTTTTATCAACTTATTGCACTGAAATGTTTAATTTAAAGACTTGATCCCTGGGTAGAAAGCGCTGGTCATGTGGTGTCACAATAATCTATAGTGGAGAGCGGCCCTTGCTCAGTTCTCGGTGACAGGGCTAGCTCACCGTTGGTTTATTTTGTGTTTCTTGTACATAGATGCTTGCAGTGGAACATTTTTGTGCACACAATTTTGGATTTATTCTCAAATCCTGTTATGTACTTTGCATTTTAGAAAATAAAAAAAATAAATAAAATGTTTTAATGTGGTTTTTTTTTTTTTGCCATTGTGGTAGCTAATGCTAGATATTAGCCTCACCTGGTGGTGTGGGAAGTGTCGCCGTTTGCCAAATGCACAATGGATCATTTCCCAAACATCACAAATCATCTTACCCTGTATTCCAATAATCAGACGTGATGTATAGCATTGGGATTTACTTTAATCACGATTCTTTAGCACAGTTCAGCAAGGTTGGTAAAGACAGGTCCATCACAGACTTTGACTACCTCGCACCCCCAATCCCACGCCCAGGCAGGCACGGGAGATTAAGGGCTCCGTTATACCCAACGGAGACGGATGAGATGTGCCTGTCCGTTCCAGCCGTTGCCCCCGGAGTTTTCTGCCCCCGTCCGTATACGGATGTACCTAAGAAATCCCCTAGAGGGCGCTGCTGAGTCGCGACAGTTAGAGCATGCAAAACGGTTGTGACTCCCTACTGCCTCCACATGTTTCTTGTGATATTGCGCCGTTACGCCCATAGCAACTGATTGAAGCGGATGAAACTACCTACGGAACCGGATGAAGGCGCCCGTTTCTGTTATTTACGGAGGGTATAAATGTGCCTTAACGCATCCGTTAACCTCATGTTCAGTCAAGTGTCTTGCCCAAGATCACTCTGGTACTGTCGAACCAACAACTTTGTTATGATAATTTCATACTTCTTGCAATGTATTCCGTACACATGTGTAACAGGGTTGATTAACTATTAGGATGACTCAAAATTCACAGTAGCTGTCGTAGAAGAAGACTTCCCACAATTCACAGCAGGTGTACCGAGTACTTGAAAACATGATATACTTAAGCACTTAGACTCAAGAATTCTACTTGGAGTCTTTACCCACAATGAGAAGTGATTTACCAGAAAATGAACAACACTCTCACTTGAGTGTTCCTTCTTTTCAGTGCTTCGTAGACCAGCGCAAATAACCTTGCTGCATTGTGTGTGTTCATTTTTATGTTGAATTGGTTTTAACCTTCAGCAGGCTTTTGTGAGTGTGGTGTGCGGCATCATTCAGCAATGAAAGAAGCATTCTCCGTGGGTGGTGAACCAGACACCTTTGTTTGTGTGGACACTCGTTGGTGTGGATATTAGCAGAGATGGCAAGTAACGAAGAACAATTACTTAAGTACTGTACTTGAGTAGAATTTTCAAGTATCTGTACGTTTAGAAGTACTTTTTTAGGTGAGTACTTTTTTACTTCTAATCAGTTGATTTTTAACAAAAAATATCAGTACTTCAACTCCTTACTTATCCCTAAACAGGGTTGTTTCTTTTTCTTTTTTTTCCTGCAATGACATGGTAGGACTACGTGTATAGTGTGAATGAGTCAGTACGGGGCGGTACTCGGTAATGCACTGAGTACAGCAGCAGTTAATAAGTTGTTTTCGTTTAGTCTCTGGGTATGCCCCTCAAAAAACATATAGCCTCTAAAGTGTTAAGGCAAATTTAGGTTTTGTACTTTGTACTCTACACTTTCAAAACTACTTTTGAGTACATTTCTCAGCCTGTACTTTTTACTTTACTTGAGTAGATATTTGGATCAGTGCTTTGTAGTCTTACTCAAGTTGTTTTTTTTTTTTTACAAACATAAGGACAAGTTATGTCAGATAGGACATGTTGTGCACAGATCTGAATGTTGTTGGAAATGACCAACGGAAGAAGTGATTCAATTTTGGTGCATTTCTGTTGCCTGTAAGTATCATAATCATACTTAATCACAAACTTACCTTTAGGTCATGTGACCAGATTGCGGTGGACGCTGGGAAATGTAGTTGGCTTGTGGTGTACAAGTTCGCCGGTGGCGTCAATCGCATTCACGCTACTCTACGAGCACTTGCATTGATAATGGGTTGCCACACATACTGCTAGCACTAAAATTACTATTTTTTGTACCACTATGCCACAGGTTTGCAATCAATGCGTGCCGCTAGATGTAATGAGCAAGCAAAGCAAAACATTTGTACTTTGTACTGTATGTGTGACGGGGTGACACAACACAAAATTGCTAATAGACACAGAGATAATCACAAATAAGGGTTAAAAACCTTTCATGTATCAATCAAATGTTTTTTGTTGCTTTATAAAGGCATTTTTAAACACCATTTCCCATTTTTATTGATATGGTTAGTGTGAGAGTGGGATGAGAAAGGTCAGGGGGAAGATCAACTTAAACTAAGCATTACATTCACACTGTGTGGATTGAAGCTGCACTCACTAGGTCTACATACTTAGGAGTATTTATCCCTCTGCATCGACCAGGGGCTGACGCAGAGCCGAGGAAATCCAGCTGCCGGTCGGCGATCATCTGCAGCTGCGATTGCGTAGTTCTTTCCTACAAAAATGTGATCCTTTTTTTTTTTACATGGATATAATATAATTCCTTGGTATCACATGCACATTGTAATTTGCCCATGGACATTTTATATACTAGTAGGGTGTGTATTTTGGATTCTCCAAACAACAGTTCTTGGGAAAATGGAAAAGCACAGCAAATCCATCGCCTATCATTATTGTCGACTTAGCCCTGGTCCCCAGGGAGATATAGGTCACGACCCTCTCCAACTATAATATGACAATCCCTCAGCCTCCATTTCCCAGCCAGCGGTACACTCGACGGGAGGCTAGGAGAAGGGTGATGCCCTGTTAATTAAATGACACACTGTTCACATGGACACACACAAAATTGTGCAGACACATACGACTACACAAAACCATACACAATCACAAAGAACGGGGTGTACACTCATGGCCAAGGACACACACAAAACCTCACTCAATCATACAGACAAGGATAGGTAGAATGGCTATAGACGAGTTCGACGGGAATTTCCGGTCTGTGAACGTCACGTCTGGTGTCATTTAGTTTGCCATGTTTTTGGCTATTTTTCAACAGTCTATTCGGTGGGAACATACACCTATAGGGTTATTTAAAAATGATGGTGGTAACTTATGTGCTATTCCACACCCAAATGCTCTCGTGCGGATCTGTGACCCACAAATGCATGATTTAATAATCAGTGCAACTCGTTCCATTTTCACATTCCCTTTGTAATTACTAGTAGAAGCAGCCAGCCTATTGGTCCAGAAGAACATGTGACCACTCGGTGAGTAACTTTAAGTCGGATTTTGACTGTATTTCATCAATATTTATACAAAATTATGAACGGAGCGAGTGGGTGATATGTAACTGGCCACAGACCGGCACCTAGCGGTCGGATTTTGAAGTGGCGTGCGCTTTGTGTGCTCGGACCTCAGTCCAGTACCAGAGTTGGCATAGGCAACAATAAGGCACCGGAAGTGACCTTAAGAACGGCGGGACAAAATGACTCCCACCAGAGTTTCGCACGTAAACCCTTCTATAGAGCGCACCCCCGGACCATAGGTCGAGCAGCGGATTCTGGTCCCCTCTCCAGCTTTTCTGCAATGTCTCTCCCCGACTCTTCATCCCAGTTTCCGATTTAATCCTGTCACTATTGTGCTTGTGTCCCCCCCAAAAAAATTCAACAAAAAAAAATCTAGACATGGATGCACACACACACACACACACACACACACACACACACACACACACACACACACACACACACACACACACCATTGGACCATTGGAGCTGCACAGCCCCCGATACAGTACATTCATTTATGCTTTGATTAATTCAGAAGTTTCTGAAAACCTGTGTGGTCACGTGACAGTGACGTCACCTGCGC
>OMKY01247654.1:0-11604 GCA_900302395.1 Bregmaceros cantori | reverse complement strand
GCGATGAATACTCGAGATGACTAAATAGTTTATTAATTTCTAAGCAAAAAATATTTCAGTCATCTCAACTTTAACGCTTGTTCAAGTGGCAGAGAATGGAGTCGTCAACATGGGTCTACTGGCTACTGATGGAGTATTTGAATCATTTTGAGTTAAAATGGTGTGTTAATGGGGCTCACTCTCCTGTCGTGCCCCACCCTCTCCTTCTATTAGTGTGTTTTCTCTCTTTTTCCTTTCCTCTCTTACCTTCGCTACACTGCCACATGATGGCACTATAAACACGCGTTTGTCCCTTCAATGACTCCAGAATACTGTTGACTTACTTCTCTCTCTCGACCTCAACAAACATATCTCAGATAATTGCTGGAGATGTGGCCTAACATTATCCATATGTAACGTGTGTGTCTGGGCAGTGCATCATGGGTAATTCACATGGTCGCCGTTCCAGCGCAGTGAGCGTACAATAAACAATGCTGGGTGTCGGTATGAGACTGCACGAGACTCGTCTAGTCGCCACTGGCGTCTATAGGACACATGCGACTGGTGGAGTTTACGCCATGATGCACGTGCTGTCATGATTCATGGTGGTAGTTAAATTGAAACCACCACCAACATACAATATAGGTGTATGTTAAAGGTCCGTGGTTAGTGTGCTGGACTATGTGTGCTTTGTTCTGGAACCCACGTTTCGGCGAGACAAAGACATTCACATGTACACTTACCTGCCTGGCTGTAAGCCTGGGAGTTGACAGCATACCTACTACTCTCAATACCGAGTTGTCTCATGAGATGGAATCCACCCTGGCTTTGTTAATGCCGCTCCATAGCATGTTCTTTTCTATTTTTTGCGTGTGTCTTACGTTTCAGTGAATGGTTGTCTTGTCTTGTCATTTTTTATTTTTATGTTTTAGAGAGCGTCACTGGTCCTAAAATGTTTCTTTTAGCCACTGTTCTGGTGCACATCTGTATCTGTACAATTTAAAGTTGAAGGGGTCCTCTGGTCCCCCAATAAAAAACATTAGCAACATGCATTGCACGTGATTAGAACGATCATTGTGTCAAATGTCAAAAAAAGTGTCAATCAAATGGTCTTATCCAGTCACAGTGCAGTAGGTGGGACAAGCGGCATGGAGGCATGACCAACCAAACTCCGCCCACGTCACCCATACCAAACTCCGCCCATGTCTTGCGTCACCCATACCAAACTCCGCCCATGTCTCGTGTCACCCATACCAAACTCCGCCCACGTCTCACGTCACCCATACCAAACTCTGCGCACGTCTCGCGTCACCCATACCAAACTCCGCCCATGTCTCGTGTCACCCATACCAAACTCCGCCCACGTCTCACGTCTCCCATACCAAACTCCACCCATGTCTCGCGTCACCCATTCCAAACTCCGCCCACGTCCCGTGTCACCCATACCAGACTCTCAACACGTCTCAATTTGAATAATTCGATTGGTCAGCCTGATGACATCTGCCTGATTTGCCCAGACCCAATGCCCCGCTTAGCTGCATGCGTGGACGATTCATTGGTCCTGGCACGCCAGGCCGCCTAACGCTAGGTTTCCACTATAGAGAGGTCCGTATACGGTCCGTATACGGTCCGTACACGATCAGTGCGTATACGGTCCGTATACGGTCCGGTTGGAAGAATGCTGTTTCCATTGTCAACTAAACTCCTGCGTGTGGCACATTGGTATTCGCGCGTGAACATACATAACGCGATAACACACACTTCATGCAGCCCGCCCCCATGCAGTTGTCAACAATAGCACGTGCAAGCTACGAAGCAGCGCAGGAGTTGAGGTGAGTGTGTGTGTTTGTGTGTGTGTGTGTGTCTGTCTGCGTGTGTATTCGCTTGTTGCCGTTCTTTTGTGTGTGTGTGTCTGTCTGTGTGTGTGTGCATGTGTGTGTCACGCACAAACACGCACACACACACACGTAAAGGGGAGCGGAACGCTCCAGGCGCACACACAACAGTGCCGTACGCACGCAGATGCACACACAACAGTCCCATACACTCACAGACACACACACGAGTGCAGTACACACACACAACAGGCCCATACGCACGCAGACACACACACAAAACAGTGCATTGTTTTGTGTGCGCCTGGAGCGTTCCGCTCCCCTTTACGTGTGTGTGTGTGTTTGTGCGTGACACACACATGCACACACACACGCGCGCGCACACCAAAGCCGCGTGCACGAGGCCGCTTTGGTAAAAACTATATATCTATTACTTCGCCTTTCATGCACTGGAGCGCACAGTTCGCTGATTGATCAGCGCTGCTGTCAATCACTGAGCACACGGCCTCGCCCCCAGTACGTACCGTATACGTGCGGTGAAAAATCAAAATAAATGATTTTCTGTACGGCCCGTATACGGTCCGTATACGGACCGTACGTCTACGGCACGTATTTCAGCACAATGGAGCATGCTACAACGGTGACAACACGTTTGTTTGCTCACGTATACGGACCGTATACGTACCGTACAGAAAAATCTCTGTAGTGGAAACCTAGCGTAAAAGTCTCACCAGCAAAGCACCATCTCCTCCATGCTTTACTGGGGAAACCAGGCATGTAGAGTCCACACATAGGCATGGTGGTCTGGTTGGAACCAAAGATCTCAAGAGTCATCAGACCAAAGCACGGGTATCATGGCCATTCTTTGTGTTCTTTACCCCAAACAAGTACTTTCGACTCGTTTCCTCTTCTCAGCATTGGTTTCCTAGCAACTATTCTACCATGCAGACCTGTTCCACACAGTCTTCTCTTAACACTTGTTCTAGTGATATGTCTGTTGCTACAACCCCATGTGGCATTGACCTGGTCTCCAATCTCTGCTGCTGTTAACCTGCAATTTCTCTGGCTATTGACTCAGATGAACTTATCCTCTGCAGCAGAGGTGGCGCTTGGTCTTACTTTCGTGAGGCGGAGTTCATGTGAGTTATTTGTAGCGCTCAATGGTCTAGAACCCCAGACTATGGTCAAATGTCCCAAAATAATTCACCCTTTTAGGAAGAGAAAAAAAACATTTCACGATTAATTGTGGTTAATGATATCATTGTGATAATAATTAATTAGTAAAATGAATTGTTTGACAGATTCCCTCTTTGACTTTTACGGCTGCTGGCAGACGAAGAGGAGTCATGCAAACATCCAGGCGTAATTTTGCGGATTGGCGCAACTAGTGACGGATTGCCGCTAAGCGTTGCCGTACACATGATGACCCTAGGAAGGGACCTATTGACTGTTTTTAGTACACCTCCAAGCACTGTGTGAGTGCCAAGGATTGATCTAAACATTCAATCCACCTATTAATCATTGTGGAGTCTTTCTTCGTCCCCTGAGACCAACTCTAGGTGACAGCAGAGTTAGAACACCAGGGCGTGTCCAAAAACACTCACGATATAGTGCACGACATTGTGAATGTGCCATTTTGATTGGTTGTCCGAATTTGTATAATACTCCCTTTAATTAATGATAATTGGAGAGCGGTCTCCCAGACTGCAGGTCGAGCAGTGCCGAAGGTTCAAATCCCCTGTACGGCTTTTCTGCAATGTCTCCCCCCGACTCTTCATCCCAGTTTCCAATTTAATCCTGTCACTATCTCTCAAGAAAAATAATGAAAAACGGCGCTTGCGCCCAAAAAATAACGTACAAAATAAAAAATAATATTGATAATTAGAGTAGAGAAGATGTGTTGTTGTACCCGAACAAATTGTTTTGTTACTGAATGTTACTATGAGTGTGCTAACGAAAAGGCTGCTGTATTTTCTTTGCTAATTCCCGGTTAAGCAGCGCTGGTATCTCACCCGTCAGGTACTCCGGCCACTCTTTAAGTTTCGGAACGGCCTCTTCCGCTTTAGTTTGCTAATTTAGTAGTTACATAATTATCGTAACAACCTAGTCTGACATACCTACCTCAACGCTCTTACCCGAGCCTCAGCCTACAACCTCTAGTTCTAGCCGTAACTAGTCAACTTCCCCCCACCCCTGCCAACTATTGGTATTAAAAAATTATTTACACCAAATTATGACACCCCCTCCCCCCCCCACATCAATTAGGGAAGGTCTTTAAATTGGTTAAACGGCCTGCTAAAATTGGTATATTTGTATTGGAAATCCCATAGCGCTCTGTTTTCTGAACCCAGCTCGGGTGGGCGGAGCTGAGGTCACCTTATTTCCAATGGGGAAGTAAGCTTCAAGCAGTGGACGTATCGTGATGTCCCCTTTTTTCACAGTCTACGGTTCCCCATCTCTTGGTTGTGTTCAATAAACATTCCAAACGTATCTGTGTGTTGATACATTTTCCTGTGAAAAGTTCCATATATCCAGTTTCTACAGACATTGATCCGAACACACATTATTAATTAAAAGCTGTGTGTGTGCATGAGAGAGAGATAGGAAGAGAATCCTCTCTGTCGGCTACACTGCTAAATAATTCCCTCTGGGTTTAATTAAGATATCTGTTTGCTGCTACAATAGAGAGATAGAGAAGGGGGAGAGAGGGGGTGGCAAGGCAGAGAGAGAGGGTATAGCTAAGAGAGACAGGTAGAAAAAACACAAAGGGTGAAACAAATGAAAACAAAAAAAGGGACACGACAAATAATGTCGCTTGAGATATGCTTTTGGATTAAGGTGCTGTGGCCCAATGACTCTACACAGTACATTTTGCAGTGTTAAATATGTAGTGTCAAAGTTCATTGACTCTTTCAGAGTTATTACAACAACAGAGGGAGTTGAATATTTACCAGTGTTGGTGTTAATTTGCAGAGTTACAAGGCACAGTGTCAATTAGACTCTAGAAAGCCCCGACCACCTCGTCCTCTCTCAAACTCTAGAGGCCGCCATTTTCATTGCACCGTGACTCATGCGGCACCCGACCCTTGGCGTGCATCGAGCTTCGGCTTGGACCCCAGGGGTTTAAGTCAGCAATGAGGCCGACTCAATGTGTCGCAGGCCCTCGCGGCCTTCGTCCGCTGAGATGCAGACATCCGTCCCTTTGCGGCCGTGGCGGCAGTGCTACCCTCTGCGCCCGCCCGGGGCATATGGATACCCACTGTCTCAGGTTGACGTTTAACACTATGGAAGGAGTTAATTTAACACCAAATCTGATAAGGACCAAATACACTCGGACACAGTGTTAAATTTAACTCCTTAAGTGTTGATTTAACACTGCAACATTTACGGTGTACACACAATAAATAGATCAAGAAAACACCTTCAAGTGAGAAAAGGGTGAAATAAATGAACTTGATTATATCTCGAGACGTATCGTGTATCGTCATATAAAATCTTCATATTGTGATGTGGATTTTTAGCCATATTGCCCAGCTCTACGCACACAAAGTAACTCTGCAGACTGATGATGCAACAACCAATAATAGCAGTAAACAAATCAAACTCAGCCTGGCAAACTATGGAAAGCGAGGGAAATGACAAAAAGAGCAAAATATGCCGGGAGAGAGAGAGAGAGGGGGGGAGGAGAGATCGCAGGGAGAGACTGTGAAGAAGAAAGAGGGGGGAAGAGGTGCAGAAATGGAGCGAAGGGTAGAATAGAGAGGGGAAGAGGGGTAGAGAAAAAAGACAGAGTGTGAAGGAGGAGAGGGTGAGCCAGAGAGAGGGAGAGGACTGAAGAGTAGAGGGATGGCTGGGATAGAATACAAAAGAGGAGAGAGTGTGAATGATAGAATAGTGGGGCATAGCGGATGTGAGTGACAGAGAGAGTGAAGGGTAGAACAGAGAGCCAAAGAGAGAGGGGGAGATAGAGAGAAAGGCGTGCAAGGGCTAGAGAGATGGGGAGAGAGACAGAGAACTATTTGGAGGGAGGTCAAAAGTGTATGCAGCTCCTCCCAGCAGTAAATCCCCTCCATTGACTGTTTGCTGATCATTAACACCATAGATCTGCAGACTGGCGACTGATTGAAATATTTCTGTCATAATGAACTGAGCCTCACCTCGAGGCCGATCGATGATGACGCTAATGTTGTTACCTTCTACAAATTAAATTACTCTAACCAGGATTCAGCCTAGAAGAATTCCCGGAGAGAAATTCTTGATTCTGCCACGGAACTCTGCAGACCTCTTAGAGAAAACACATACTTGCTATTAAAGGAGATATTAGTGATATGAGTCTCAAAACACCTCATTCAATGTGGTGTGATGTGTGGGTGTTGTAGTGTGACCTCAGCCAGTCTATGCATACAACCATCGGCCATCAGGTTAGACAAGTAACTCACACAGTTTGGACCAGGCAAGGTAACATCGATCTGCCCCGTGTCAGAATCAGAAACCCCATATGGTGGACATCAGTCAACAAGGTGTCCAGAACCATGGTGGAAAACCAGCATATGTTCTATTATTTCTTATCAACATCACCTTTTTATACATGAACGGGCGAGGGTGTTCCTCAGTCCTGCATCAGTGTTTATTTATTCAGCTGTCGATTCTGAGGATGACCTCACTCTCTGTGATGGAACTTTCCTCTTGGAATACATGTACAAGGCACACGGCTGGTGTCTCTGTTGACTAACATATATCAATCGTTTATTTACTGTTATCAATCCAGCCGGCAAGTATCCTTTGATTCGTGCCAGCACAGAAGCAAGGTGGTTGGTGTCTTCCCAAAATAACTTTTACACATGAATGATCTGTATGCATGTATACAATTTCCATCACTACCAAAAGTATTAATTATTTTCTTTACATTAAAAGCTGTTGTGTCATTGTATCATTGGTTCAGTATATTTGGTGAACAGTGCATTAGTGTGAAAAAAAAGGTTGCCATTGAAAAATCAATATCACCGCTAAATCAATATCACTTAGCCTTTGAAAAACATTTGTTGTCTTAAAACGTAACCCATGAAATCCTTTCGGGGAGTAATCCTTAATTGGAAATCATGCACACACCAAGGGTGGCGACTTCCATACAAGGCATTCAAACCACGGCCCTTTGGGAGCAATTTGTGGAACCGAGGTTTCGAACAACAAAGGTTTTGCTCTACAACCCTTTGGTCATTGGCAACTTAAGCAAGTCAATTACACCCACCTGGAATTCCAACCCCAAAACATTGCAGAACTCAGCAGATCAGCGGGCTGATAGCATTGACAGAATTAACATTGATATAGAAATTCAAGTTATGAAATTCATATTCACATTTTTTTTTTCAAATTCAACATTGGTTTGAGCATCAATGTTTGTACTGACTAAAACATAATAAATTGAAGATAAGGCTTTCAACAACAAAGTATAAGTGTGTTTCTACCTTTTTCTCCTCTTCTTAAGTTACAGACTGTTCTATAGAACTGTGGTTCCCATACACCGGGCCACATACCGGTACTGGGCTGCAGACCATTTACTATGGGCAGCCTACGTCATGTGAACATGAAATTGGCAATATAAATATCAAATATAGCTACAAGTGAAGAAGAGGATTCGCTGTAGCAGGTGTTTGGGATGGACAAGATGCAGGCGCTGTGAACCTGATAATACACGCCACTACTTCCAGAATCTTCTAAATGCCAAATGAGGCAACAAGACCTCAGAATGTCAGGAGCTGTGGTAATAGGCAGGCTGTCATATTTGGTAAATGACTTTACTTCCTGCCCAACCTTTTACTCCAATATGTGCCCAGAATGCATATGATCCCCCACTACCCATGCTCCGGCTGCCAGCTTGATAATACCCAGGCGCCCAGGGCTCCGCTGCGTGGGGCCGCGAACGGCCAAGCAAGAACTCGGTGCGCAGGGCGCACCACTGACAGGTCACCCTAGCAACGCCCACATTCTCCCGCACGCTGCAGGCATTTAAGGACAAACTTTTCGGGGATTCAGGGAGCCTGCGATTCGTGGCTGGACACTGTCACGACCACCACCCAACTGGACCAGGCAGATATCCCCCGCAACCCAGTGCTTTCCTCCGCGGTACAATTATGACACATAGCTGTCTGTTACCTGCGTTACAACGCAATGTCAAACCACCAAAGTTGGAGACGGCCACGTGGTAACGGCCCCATATAAATGACTTGCTGAACTCTTTGCACTACTGCCTGTCCATTATGGGCAGCACAAGTAATGTGCTGAACCACCGATTACGATGTTGATGGGCTAATATCACTGTGTGCTGCTAACAACTGTTGGATTGTTTGGAGTCTCTACTATTCCCCCTCATGTTTGCGGTTGCTGCGGATACTAACCCGATTGACCCGTCTTCTTCTTCTTCTTCTTCTTGTCGTTTAATGCCTGATGTATTGGAGTCGTAAAGCTGGCTTTTGACCACTCGGCTTGTGGCTAAATGTTACTGCGTGCCAGCCATGTTAATGATTGCAGTGCTTGGATTGTTTTACAAGTGTGTTAATCTACTAACCTAATGAGAGACTACTATTTTGTTTGGTGTGTTTGTCAACACACCTTTGCCTTCTGCTTATCAGATATTATCCGTCTCATTCACCGCATGGTATGGTTTTGGAAAGCCTTGTTCGAGTTGCACAGTTTTGTTATATTTTAAGTTTGTATCTGTAGAAAGACCTTGAGGGCCCAGAAGGGTGCCTTGAATCAAATGCATCATTATTATTATTGTTATTATTAATATTATTATAATAATATTATAATGTGCAAATATCAATAGTGAAAAGCAATTAAACGTACATTAAACCTTTTATTTGTCAAATGGGAGATATCAAATGTCCGATAGATCTCATCTACTTGGTCATTTGAAAAGTCAGGCTGAAAAGGTGTGAGCACATCTGGGCTTATTGAACTCTATGAAAATGTACATAAAGCTGTTATTCATTAAACATCTTAAGGAGTGCTGCAATCCCATTAGTGGAATAATGGCCTACATTCCATAACTTTTACATTGCTTCTAAAACCAACTGCTATACAATACATTCAACAATTTCATGCCTTCTCATGATTTTTAATGTATTCAATTCCATAATCTTTGTGTAAAACGCTGCTCCATGAATGTCATATGAAAGCAGGCTATGGTCTGTTGTGAAAGGGGTACAACGTGTACATTTACAAGCTGCAATGGCATCAATTTGATTTTTAAATGATTATATAAGTGCATTACATGGACTTATATCACTCCTGTCCTTCAGAACCTGCACTGGCTTCCTATTAACTCCAGAATCATCTTCAAAATCCTCCTCTATACCTTCAAAGCCATCAACAACCTCGCTCCTCCCTACCTCTGACCTTCTCCATATTGCCACCTTCACCCGTTCCCTCAGATCCTCCTCCTCTATCCATCTTATTCTTCCCCCTGCCCGCCTCACCCCCCAAACTCTGGATCTCACTCCCACCTGAACTACGCAACATTGACTCCCTCCCTCAGTTTAAATCCTCCCTCAAAACCCACCTCTTCAGGACTGCTTATTCATTACAGTTTGTTTTTTTTTAGTCAGTTGTCTCCAACTCCACCTTTTATTATATTTTGATTGCTATTTTTTGCTCTGTTGCTTGCTCTCTGTAAAGTGTCCTTGAGTGCCCTGACAGGCTCTAACAAATAAAATGTATTATAATTATTATTATTATTATTATTATTATTATTATTATTATTATTATTATAGGCATGCCCCATTACTGGCAAATGTAGGGAGGATTGCCAGGGTGGGACACCTAAGCTTCAGAGGCTCTGGCTCCTCCCTAAACTAATGAATGTTTGTGAAACCATGGCAATAGCAAACTAATAATGTGATGATAATGTGTCTAGCATTAAGTCAAACTGTTCAATACTACATTTAATTGTGCCACATTAGGCAACTGACTATCCCAAATTAGGAAGTTGCAAAAAATGCCCACATTAGGGCACATTTAATCTAGAAATTCTAGATACTGTACAGTTACTATTTTTTTTTTTTGTAGTTTTATTATTGCAATCCCATTACATGTTGGCCATTATACCTGATCTGATCATCAAGGTTTGTTTGAGGAGCTGTTTGTAGATGCCATTGTGTTGAGACCTTTTGGCGCCAGGCTAGCTGTAAAGCAAACACCTAAAATAAACTCTCTGCTGTTCAGCTCTCAGAGTGTTGAGAATTAATCCGGACACTCCTCGACGCGTGGCTCGCGCTGTGCAGTTGCCCTGGAGACGATGCCCAAAGACAATGCTCCTACTGTCATCCAGCTCTCAGCACAAAGCAAACCTGTTCCCCGCAGGCACCCTGTCATCCTGATTCACGACTGTCAATTCCCCCCCCCAAAATTAGATCTGGAAGTTTGCAAATTAGACATTTAAATTATATTAAAATTAATAAAAGGAAAGGTTACAAAGTTGGTGCTCGACATGTTGCTACAACGTTCAATCCCTAATCAAGGAACGCAAATGGAGTGAGAAAACGGTCTTTAACTTCGACCCATATACTGTCATGTTGTCATCAGAATCACGTTAATGCCAGGATTTGAAAACCACACAAACTGTAGGTTGATCATCGACCAAAACAGTGTCCCAAAATAGCATGTTCGCCTTTTATTGGCATTATTTTGCTCATATTATTATTAATACTGTACTTCATGTAGTTAAGAAATCAGTACATTGTTAATGCAATTTGAGAATATTTGCCTATGTTTATGAGAGGCTTGTTAGTGTTAACTGCTAAAAACACATAGTCCAGTCGCTGAGATGTCTCCCATCGCGTACACAGTTGGAACGCGTTTGGAAATATTACGGCCAAGTTGCCGACGTATAAACCTGGCACTCTCGATAATCAATTCGGAAATTGATATTCAAATTGTAATCAATTCGGATTCAATAGTATGTACCTCAATGGATCCGATTCTCTGAATTGGCGTGTTCCGTCTTTATTTTTGTTTTATTTTTGATCGGGGGTAGACAAGCCGATGAGGGGAGGAGAACTTCCAGCACTGCGGACGCTGCGGCAGACACAGCGCCATTAAGATGAATCTCTCTCCGGCTTTTCTCCCCCCGACTCTTCATCCCAGTTTTGGATTTAATCCTGTCACTATCTGTCTCAATAAAAAAAGAAAAACGGCACTTCCGCCCAAAAAAATAACTTAAAAAATTGCCACAATTACCAAATCGTGGGGGCTCATGATCGCGATCAACACTCATATATTAAATCATCCTAGGCCTAGTCCTGACTGCTAAATATGTACTTCTGAAAACAAACCTAATTTTTTTTAATTATTATTATTATTTTATTTAAAATGTTAAATACAATAATTAATTCAGACATCTTGAAAGTGTGCTTGTTAAATCATATCAGTTCATTACCCTCCCCTAGAGCATGGACACACAAAACGTGTTTTGGGGATACGATTACTGCCTAGGTAACAGTTTTCTTTATTAAGTAAGTGTTACCTCCTTCCTGTGGCTTCGGTCATGCAATGAGCTCCATCTACAGTTCTGCTCAGTGTTACCAAGATGCTCATAACCTCAGGTGGACAGTTTACTGTGCTTACACAAACATCACCTCGTGCTAACATCACATGATAATTATTTACCTGTGCTTGACAAATGCTGTTCACTGTTATCTTAACCCCTTTCTCTGTTGTTTTCTCTAGGTCCTTGAAAATGAATCAGTATGATTAATAAAACAAACATGGAATTTAATTTTGGGCATTAGAT